>JASKGO010001054.1:0-37129 GCA_030556065.1 Holobus sp. GC000080
ACAAGTAGGCATATAAAAAACCAAAAATTGAAAATAATAGAAAAATAATGGCGTTACAATAGTTCTTACTTAGAATAAATTAGGTTTTGGATAATTTTTAAGATAAAAATATAGAATATTTTGGCTTAGTGGCATGTTTGAATCAAATTAGTATTTAATAAAAACTATAAAATGATTAAAAAACAAGTACTATTGATCAAATAAAGAACAGAAATATTTATATTTTAATCTTTTGCATTTTTCTTAAATACAGTTGATACTTATCAAATACTTTCAATAAATCTTCAAGCGTAATTTCTTCGACATAACAATTAATATTAATAAATAAACCTCTTTGCTCGGCGATGATGTCAGATTTTGAAAGACCAATCTACCAACTCGTAACAATATTTTCAGTGTTGACAAAAAATGATTACTATAATAAAATTAATAATAATAATAAAAACAAAAAAGTTGTCTGAAAAAAATCCCAAGAAAACTAAAACAATATTTTACCAAAACCCTAAAAGAGTTACAGAAATAAAAAGAGAACCGGAAACAGAAGCTATAAAAACCGGGGTGCAAATTTGTGCACTTAAAGTTAGCGTATTGTCAAGAGGAAGGAGAAGAAGAAAATAATTACATTTAAGGATTTCCAAGGAGGCTTTCAATTACGGTCTCAGAGAAGAAACCCATTAGAGCTTTCATTCCTGCACACGTTGCACAATACATCAATTTGCGCCCCCTTTTCCCCACATGTATATGCAAGCCGCAATCGGCCGCTTCTTCTAGTGGAAGAGAACGCGCCCGCCACACAACGGCGAGAGCAATCGTCTTTCGCCGCCGCCACTGCTGCTGCTGCTTCTCTCGAGTGTTTCCCGTCGTCTTTATTTAAAAAAAAGCCCGACTAGTGCTATACTATACGAGTAGATGTGAGTGAGGCTACACTAAACTAAATTATACATGACGAATTGAGCACCCCAGCGGATGGACCTCTTTAGGTTCGCCACACACCATGAGGGTGCGAACCGAAGGGGGCGGCTGCAGTGCGTCCCACATGCACGCACAGTCCGGAATAAAAATTTAATCTGAGCAAACAGTGGAGACGCAATTCTCGTGTGAGCGGAAGCATTATTAAATTGACGCGTCAGGCTTTTTTAGCAGCACTATGCGTAGCGGGGGTGTGAGTTGGTTGCCCCTTCTGCAAAGGGATGTTTCAAAACATAAATAATATCCTTATCGATTTAAGCTTGCTTAATTGGAATAAAGAACTGGTTAACATATCGGTTTACAATTTATCAGCAGCATATTGTTAGCTGTTTTCTTGTAATTTTGAAACAAAAAATAATTAAAAAAAAAAGATATTTTTTAAAGCTTTTTAAAGATTTAGGATTTGTTTCTTTTATATTTTACTGTGACTCTATTGAAAAAAGCAAATTTAAAAATTTGATGGAAATTTTATAGTAAAAATTCTTTTGCTTCGTTTTTTTTTGAATTAATATTTTTATTGCTTTGTTTTTTTTTTATTTAAGAGATTTGTTTTGGATAAATGACAATAAATAGAAATTCAGTTCTTCCATAAATTGTACTTTCAATAAAATTCCTAACCTGCTTAAATAGTTTATTTTTGTATTTAGATTACACCGAAATAAGGTCGATTTTAAAGGAAATGTTTCCCATCGTATTTATTTTTTACTCTATCGATATTTTTTTTTTATAAAAAACGTATTTTTTTTTAATTTTTTCGCACTAAAAAATATTATTTTGTAAATTCGATAACTTTAATGGTTTTCTACAATATTGTACAGCAATTTGAACAAAAATGATTAATATTGATTCATTGGGTTAAATGTTGCGACCTTAGAAAGATGTCACAAGTTTTTTAAATTTTGACTATAAAAAAAATAATAATCACCAAAAGTTATTAAGATGTTAAAGTAAAAATGATATTAATACAGATATTAAAATAAAAATGATGTCAAGATTATTTTTATTGGATATATAGGGTGCTCTTTAAAATAATGGTGTTGGTAATGACTTTCGGTAAAACCAAATATGCCCCCATCTTCAAAAAATTACCATCGATTTATCTGATGTATATAATGGTATGCTGAAAGTCTAAAATTTCTAATTTGTTTAAAAGTAAAAATATTTTAATGAAAGAGTTTAATCAATCACTTCGCATACGTGTTGGATTGTGTTTTTAATGCAAAATTCTTTAATTTTAAAGATTCTCATTTGAAATCTAATGAACCAGTTTCAATTTTTTTGCGTTAAACATGAAATAAATAAAAGCAGACAGGTCATTTGCCAGCTTTTTCAATTTATTTCAAGTTACACAACATTTTATTTGATTAAACAATTTCCAGAAACAAATATACAAATTTGAAAAATTACCAATCTTCATTGATTTATTAATTGTGCAACAAAAAAAAATTGAAATTCATTCATTATTTTAAAAAATTACCGTCCGAGTTGAACGTAAAAAGAATTAATTACATTTTACTTGATATGAAGGCGCCGGGAATCATCTAGTTTTGCGCAGTTTGAAATTTCTTTAAAAAAAAATTCAAATCGTAGTGAATGTCTTAAACTACCCTTCCCCAGTGTTAAAAATATAACTTAAGGCAATGTTTATTTTGCAAGACGTTTCCTCGAATTATGACTAAACGGATTAATCAATTAATCCTGTCGGCCGCGAGAAGACAAGAGTGCAGACCCCGAGGGCCACTAAAATCTCCCCCTTTTATATTTTGTTAATCCGAGCACGTCCATCAAGATTATCAACAATATGAACGAAGGGGACAAACCGCCACCAAGAGGCTGCCAATCATCATCCGTAAAGCACACATACACTCTTGTACATATTCCGCATTACTGTACCAATTTAAACCTTATTTAGTGAACATTTCCAACTATTGACAACTTGACGCGCCAATATTATATGCTAATGCTGCTGTCGATATGTATCATCACAAGCGATCAATCGAATTGGTATCACTTATTGTTTACAGGGGAGGGAAGGGGCTCCGGGGCTCGTCTGATTGTTTTTATTGTACGGAATTGATGGTATCCCCCGAAAAGTGTAACAAATGTTATGCGTGTGCAGTACACGTAATTGTATTTTTTATTCTTCTCAACCCCCGCGAGATGATTTAGATTACATTTGTATGGGAGCTGCAATTGCAAGGGCGTATTATGCTTTTTGTGGATATATCGCAATATCAGTCCCAAAACCACCCCAAAAGTGAATACGTTAATAAAAGTCAGTTGATGCATCTGTTGTTATTTCTGTTATTCGTTGGATTTGTATTTCTTGTCGGAAACTGTACGTATTTGTTTGTACGTATTTAATAATCAAAATAAATCGACGGTTTTCAGTTTTTCGTGATAATTGTGGAACCTGGGGTGGAGACAAATTCGATTTTGGTAAAGGTATACAAGTTGAGCGTAAAATTCTGTCCATTTTTACCCAAATCCCTATCTTTTGAACTGTAGAAGTTACCCATATACGGTTGAAGAAATTGACCACCCTGTATATTAATTAATTTAAATTTCTTTAGTTGAGAAACTTTTTAATAATTTAATTTTTAATCGTTATAATTTATTAAAATTTTAAAATGTATTTTGTATTTTATTTTCAAAATAGTGTAAATTGTAAAAACAATAAGATCTTTGTTGGCTTGGGTAATTTTTTATATTTTTTGACTTTAGAATTAAACTAGGATTGCCATTAATATTATATCATATTAAGTTTGGCTTACTAATAAGAAAAAATAAAGCCAGAAATAAAACCCCCATTTACTTTTTTTTTATAGATTTTTAAGTAAAATATTTTCAAAATTAAGAAATGGGGTGTCTTTAAAAAATGTTTGAATTTTAAACCGGAAGGAAAAAGAATTAAAATTAGGTTTTAATTTCGCAAAATTTAGTAATAATTGATCATATAAAAATGTATTTAAGTTTTATAAGCAAATCGAAAATATTTAAATTTTATAATTATCTTTTTTAAATTTAATATTATATAGATGTAGGTAAATATACTTATAAATGATAATTTACTCTTTATATTTTATTTAGATGAAATTAAATGCAATGCTATAACTTTCGATCGCAAAATTTCTTTGCTGAAAAACTACCCCTTTAAAGCTCTAAATTCAAGTTTTAGACGTCATAAAAAAGAAAATAGTTATTTACATTCTAATAAAAGTTGATGTTGAGTGAATGGTAAAAGGCCCCAGATTTGTTTATAATAATAATAAACATATGAAGTATGAAAACCGTTAAAGATTTTTTTCTTTCTTAATAGTTAATAGTTAACTCTTTTATTGGAGACCCTTTAATAAAGATTATTTAAAAAGTACTAATCACTTTAAAAAATTAACTATATAGTTATTATTTTTAAAACTATTTTTCTGGTATAACTGAAAATAATTTTGAATTATGTTCGTAATTCTGAATAAATATTTATAAAATGAAAACTTTAGGCATTACTAAAATGCTGTTAATACTTTGACATTTCGATTTATTCCGTTGAATAAAATGCAGCAATTATGGTTCAACTCGGTTGACGCCAGAAAAATGTTGGTTTCTCATTTGAAATGCAATTAATGAATTAAATTTTTTTTATGTGTTAAACAATAAATAAAAAAAATTTAGACAGGTACTTTGCCCGACTTTTAAATTTGTTAATAGAAATTTTTTAAACCATTAAAAAGCTGTATACAATTTTAACTTTCGATAATTTTTTTATGAGTGGTACATTTACACATGTGAAGGCGCCGTGGATTCATTTTTTAATTATTTATTTTTACATTTCTAGAAATATGCGTTTTCTTAAAAGGCCACAATATCTTTTATATAATGAATCGGCAGGGCATTTAGAAAAAGTTGATATTTGTTAAACATTTCAGAATGAGTTGTGAATTTAATTCATTTCATTTTTCATATTTGTAGTTTCCTTACAACATAAGGTTAAAAATAAAAGTCGAAGAGCAAGTTGAGTGTATAAAGTTAACAGGAGGACCTTTTGGGGCGGCACACAGCTTGCTATTTACTTCTATTAACAACAATAATAAATAGCAAGGGCACATTTGCCAAATTTAATCCTGTTTAACGCACAACACACGGAGAAGACTACCGTTTGAGGATAATGTCCGCACATCTGCTCCCTTTCCCTGTACTTTGCTCCTAAGTCCTTCGAAGGATAATCCAACTACTACTATTCTCCACCAATTTTCTCCAATTTCCATGAAAATATTATTGCTTTCAATTTGGTTTAGGAAGCATTTCCTTCAGATGTAACGAAGATTATGCCTTTTTTTTTCTTTGTTGTTGCCAAATTGCCAAATTGTTTTTGCGGACCCTTTTTGGTTTTACAAAATTTAAGAAGAAAATTACAGGTAATTTGCTCAAAAAATAATTTATTACAAAAAGTTGCATACATTTTAATAATAATAATAATAATAATTGTTTTATTTACAATATTCATAGCTCATATCGGTTAACTTAAAACGTTGATAAACAAAGGGTCTCAAATTCGAAATATAACTGTGGTTAAACAATATTAAACAATAACAATTAAGGTGTATAGTTCCGGATCGGCTTCATCCCTAATCCATTTTTGGGACACATACACGCCAGGTTAGCGACCCAACGGTCAATTAGGTTTATAACACTCAGAAATAGGAAGGGTTTAATCTGTAAGGCCAATATTGCCGCGACGGATTATGACGATTATCCTTGAAACTATCAAATTCAATTGTGCGAAATAATTGCCGGTTATGTGGCCGCTTGTATTTTGGGATTAGGGCCCACGCATTAACCCATGCGACCCGTTCCGACCATCGATTGTCTTTTAATCAGTTTTTCTCGTTGTTGTTAATTTTTTGTTTGCTGCTCTGTTAAATTTCCATTTTAATAAAGTCCCCAATCATAAGGGAGTAATTAGTGGAACTCTATTAAAGGGTCGCCTTCGCTGACATTTTCGCCGACTTTCACGCAGACCTTTTTGATGCGACCGTACGATGGCGATTTCATGGAGTTTTGCATTTTCATGGCTTCTGCTCCGACGAAAAAATAAATAAAAAGAAACAAAGACAATGAGAGAAGAAAAAGTTTAATAATAAATCACAGGGTAATGCGTTTGTAATACCTATAATGCAGAGGGATTGTCCTTCCAGAACTTTTTGACCTTCCTCGCACAGGACGCTTTTCACTAGTCCCGGCATCGGCGACTGCACTGTTTTCAAGTTCTTTTGTTTCGTGGCTTCCTTTACGTATTTCTTCAAGTCGTGCGCTCTTTTTGGAATTATCGAAGCGTCGTGCAATGTTCCTCGGAACCTGCAAAATAAAATTTTTATTATTTTATTTCAATTTATTTTATTTATTTATAAGTTTTGTGTGTTTGCATTTTTTGTAAAATTAGTGCACTTTTTCTAAAATTGATCCAGATCATAAGAACTTAATCAAAATTTGATATCATTTGCAAAATTTAATACGATTAATTTAAACTTACAGGATACCGAAATTTGTGGGTTTCTTGTAAAGTACTTGAAGAATCATTTTGTCGTCACCGATGGCACTTTCGATAATGCCATTAGGAAGGGTTCGCGCACGAAGAGGCAGAGCACGACCCCCGACCAAGATAGTTGGCAAATTGTTGTCCACGCCAGTTATTTGCACGTGGAATTCTCGGCCCGACAACGAAGGCAATTCAATTAGCAGGTCCCAGTGGGTGGTCGGTTGCGGTTCTCCCGACATTCGACGCTCCTCGCGGACGAACAAAAGGCCGGCCATGGCAGCCACCCAATCCTTCTCGGCCGCCGACACGCCGTTATCCTTCGGAAACTGCAGACCGTACACATCCTTCAGGTAATTAGTGTTAATGTCACCACATCTGAATCGCTTCTCGTTCAGTGTGTCTCTAAGCAAAGCCACATTATGAGCCACCCCGTGAATAATGTACGTGTCCAATGCATTCACGCTCGCTTTGATCGCCGAATGGCGGTCTTCGCGATGAGTGATTACTTTGGCCATCAGAGGGTCGTAATAGATACTGATTTCGTCGCCCTCGGTCACGCCGCTGTCGACGCGGACGCCTTCCGGTTCGTGGTACTTGTGTAGACGACCCGTTGCCGGCGTGCCGAAGTCCTTGCAAGGGTCTTCCGCATAGACGCGACTCTCGATCGCCCAGCCCTTCAATGGCACGTCGTTTTGGTGCAAATCTAACGTTCGGCCTTGTGCAATGCGTAACATTTGCTGCACTAGGTCGATGCCAGTTATGCACTCCGTTAGCGGGTGCTCCACTTGGAGGCGGGTGTTCATCTCGAGAAAATAGAAACGGCGGCGTTCGTCCACCAGAAATTCCACTGTGCCCGCTGAATAATAACCGATCTTCTTGCAGAGAGCCACAGCTTGCGCGCCCATATTTCGTCTGGTCGCTTCATCTAGAAACGTGCTGGAAACGGGCACAAACTGTTATATTAAGTTGCCGCCCCCCGCTTTCGCCTATTTTATTGTACAACGCGATTCTTGCATATTTTTGCCCCGTACTCATTTGCATGCTTTCCGGTTTTATTTACGACACTGCAATTTTTTTTTAATTCTTTGTAATTTTCCTTTTTCTTTTTCCTTTTTGGAATATATTTAGTTTCTGGACATCTGATTCCATTTTTCTTTATTTATTTCTTAAATAATACTAAAAAAATATTTTTTAAAATTTCCGTATTTTAAGAAGTATTTTAAGTTAAATGAATTCAATAAACTTGAAGGAACAAATATTTTATAATTTTCAAACTTATGTTCCCGGGGATTTTCTTAAATGCTGAATGCTCGAATTTTATTAAGTTTCCTTGCACATAGCACTTTTGCGAATTTATATTTGCATGCATTTCTCTAATATTTACGAGTTTCATTTGTGGCGAACCGACCTGGGAGCTTCCTCGATTATCTTCTGGTGTCTCCTTTGGATGCTGCACTCGCGTTCGTATAAGTGAACGGCATTTCCGTGTTTATCGCCGAGCACTTGAATCTCGATGTGCCTCGGATTATCTATATACTTCTCTAATAAGATTCGATTATCTCCGAACGCCGACTGAGCCTCGCTAGATGCCAACATGTATCCATCTCTGCAATTTTAAATTTCCGATAAGGTCTCTAATTTATAGCACGCTCTCTTTTCTGTTATTTGCCTCTCGATATTATTTATGGCACTTCTCTATTGGGACATCGAATCGCAAAATGCATTCCGCTCGCTTTATATTTAATGCTATGTGCGCTCGCTTTTTATTTTACATAGCCTAGTGATTTTTTGTTTTTGCGAATCTATTTATTATTTATGATCTCCGTAGTGAAATCTCTTTATTTCAATTTTTCAATGGATTTTTTTTCAATTTGGATATTTGCGAGCTTTGTTAAGTATTTATATTACATAATTAGTGATTTATTTATTTATCCACTCAAAAAATTTAAAATTTAATTATATAAAAACCTAATAACAAAATTATTTAAGAATTTACCGTAAAAATTATTAATGAAATGACTTTCGTTAAATTAAATTGGCATAGAATTCTTGTAAAAATACAAAAAAAAAACTTTACAAAATGCAAAGTGATTTAATTATACCACAGTAGAACTGACTTGCAACATTAACCCAAATGGAATTCCACAAGTAATCCTCTAGATCTAGAAGCAGTGGTGAAGAAAAAAAAACTCCCAAAGGCAATTAAGCTTAGCTAATAACTTTTTCCGCCATTTGTTCGTTTCTAATCGTATAGTATACGTTACGTACGTAACTTCTTTCGCATTCCTAGCGATCCTCATACCCATTCCACCGCCCCCGGCCGTAGCCTTGATCATAACCGGATAGCCCACACTTTCGGCGATGGCCAGGCAATGTTCGACGTCTTTGATGACCCCATCGTATCCGGGGATGAAGTTAACACCGGCCTCTGCGGCCAACCGTTTCGACTCCAATTTATCGCCCATTTTCGTTATGGCCTCCTTCGACGGCCCGACGAAAATCAAATTTTCCTTTTCCTGCGCGTCAATATGTTACCGATAAAAATAATAATCAATGGCTCTCATGACTTTATACATATTGCTGCTCGTGTGCCGAGAGGATATACTTACGAGAAGTTCCACGAATTTCGCGTTTTCCGACAGAAAGCCGTAACCTGGATGGACCGCTCCCGCTCCACTTTTAACAGCCGCCTCCACCATCCTCTCGATATTCAGATAGCTCTCGTGCGGTTTTGCGCCTCCGATAGAAACTGCCTCGTCGGCCATTCGCACGTGCTTCTGCACTTAAGCTTAATTATTCCGTTGATTATGCTTTATTAATCGCATAATATTTTTTTTTATGATTATGCTGGTTTTTGCTTAATTGAAGATCTTTTTTTTTAACTTCAGTCAAATTTTTCTTTGCAAACATGGCAAAAGAATCATTAAAATTTCAATAGACAAGAAACAATGCGTATCTTTTAGTAAATCAAAAGTTACTGCTTGTAAAAGCTGCGTTATTGTTTGTAAGGACGTATAAAGTGCACGTAATAAGGTACTTACTGCATGTTTATCAATGGCGGAGAAGACAGAAACCGTTTGCAAGCCCATTTTCTTGGCGCTCGTTATTATTCTGCATGCGATTTCTCCTCGGTTCGCAATTAACAGCTTATCAAATTTAGACTCCTCAACGTTTATTATCGGAGATCCAATAGTGCCCGTTCGACTGTAACGTCTCCGTTGGAGGAACGGATGGTGCCATTTGCCCAGATCGCTTAGGTGCTAATTCACAAAATGACTCGTTAATTTTTACTAAGTGCCCGATAATTATCGTAATTTCGTTTGACACAAATTATATTCGTTCATCATTTTCTCATTCTCTATGCTTCGTTAAGTCTCACCTTCGAAAATAATCTTTCATTTTCTTTTTCTTTATTTAAGTTTTCTGAGATATTCCCAAAAAAAAAATACTTTAAAATTTGTCTTAAAATTAAAAATTAAGAAGTAAGTAAATACTGATACTGAACAAAAATTGGTTTTTATTTAAATTTGCTTGTTTTTTTTTCCAAATTATCCTAAAGTCATGTAAATTATGAAAAAAATAAAAAATAAATAAAGAAAGGCAATTTTGTATTTATAAATTATTAACTCTTTGCTTCATTAAAAAAAAATATTAAAAAAATGCTTTAAAATTTGTCATAAAATCAAAAATTAATAACTTACAGAGTAAATTGCTTGTTTTTTTTTTAATTAACCTAAAGTCTCGTAAATTGTGAAAAATAAAAAGTAAACAATTTTGTATTAAAAAATATTAACTCTTTCCTCTCATTTCCCTAGATGGCGCTCGTTAGCCGCGAATTAATATTAAATTTTGCAAGACGGACATATTGTTTTTTTCTTGCAGTACAGTCCTTGTGTTTCAGCTGTTAGTTATTTATAGTCGGTAATAATTCGATTTTTGCATATTTAAAAATACGTTATTGGAAAAACCGGCGACATTAGTATTATTTTTGCATCGTCGTGCATTTATTTAGTGTAAGTGACTACGAAGGGTTTTTTAGATACTCACGATATTAGCGTTATCTGAGCATCGTCATGTATTGTTTAGTTGTTTGTGCCGCTAAGTACCGAAGTACAGAATGATGAAGTTTTAATACGTGTTTCTTTTACGACGTTTATCTTTGATAATTACATCGGAAACGCAAAGGACCAAAGGTAAATTTATTTATTTTATTTATTCATTTCCTATTAAGCATGGATGGTTTGGATAGTCGGTATTTTTGTTTTGTATTTTTTTTTTACATATGTGGAGGGTTTCATCCCTTTTCAATATTTTGCACTTTTTGAAATAATTTTGTCTTCATATAAATCAAAATTGGATGAATTACTAAAGTTCAATTTTCAAATAATTTTTAATGAAAAACTTAATTATAAAGTGTAACCCCCTGAGGCTAGAAATGTAATAAGTTTTTAATTAAAAATTGAGTGTTAATTAAAGTTTACTTAGGTACATAAGTTCTCATAAAATTTTTATTGAGCCCTTTTTAATCACGCTTTTTCTAGAAGAATGCAAAGTTTATCATGAAATACATTTATTAATTCACATACAAACATTGTAAAAGCTAAAAACATAAACGTCAAGAAATTTAACAATAAAAAAAAATTGAATTAAACAATTGCAACCATAATTGAATAACTGCGAAACTGCAGAAAGTATCAATCAAACTTACCTTTTGGTTCTTCCAAAAAGCCGGCTGCAAAATTTTCAGCATGGAGCCCATTTTTCACATTCTGTTCGAACCGCTAACACATTTTAACAATAAATAATGAAGAGGACCGGCGGTGGAGCCATTAAATGCTTGCCAAGCAAGACGGAACTTTTCACGAGTTGTTCGGAAAAAACAAAAAAAGAAGTCACCACGCATATTAAGATAAGAAATAAGAGCGGCCGTAAAATAAAGATCAAGGCTCAGCTTGTTATCGGTCGGAATTTCGATTAATCAGTAGCGCATAAATCATGGCCAGTCAAAATAGAGTTGACGAAGGAAAAGGCCAGCACGAGCAGAATAGTACATATTATATGTGGGGGAAGAGCGAAACTACGCCACCCCAAAGTCTAATTTTGGCCGCGGGGCGAGCGCAGGAAGGCTTAAACGGACCCCGCAAAGAGACACACGTGTCACACCCAGCACAATATTTCTCTCTCCTCTTGTTATTCCCATTATACGGCATTCGTTCTGTCTGGCATTTTGTGTTCTTCTTGTGCTCGGCAGCTTTGTAAGCAAAACGAGACGAGCATTAATAGGCGAATTTCGCAAAACGGTTCGGGGGCAAACGAACAAGGCCCGAATATTCTCTGCCATTGTGGCGTATTACATTAAATTTTCACGCTAGTGGATTTATAATGTACACAAAGCGGCCCTGTTTTTGCATTGTGAACACGATCATAACATTTACGAACGGCCCGTTAGCCACTTTCATTAGCAATTCGTGTGTGATCATCAGATCAATGGTTGATTTATCGGCTTTCTACGTAACGTATAGATATTGCTGAGTTGTGGGAATAGCCACCGCGTCTTATTTTTAGAAACAACCAGTACCAAGGGTGGATTTCCCTGCAAATTCTGCTTTATTACAGCACTGCATGTTGTATATGTCAGAATACGTAAGGATATTGGCCGCTAGAGCTTTTATTAGGCACACTTGCAAATATATTAATAAATTAGCGAGTTGTTATAATTTACGGCGGATCCGGTCGCAAATGAATTGGACTAGTACGGAGCCGTATGAATTAATTACCTTTACGTTTATGTGAAGCGACACACAGGTTGATGAAATCGTTAAAATTGCATTGGCGCTTGCCGTTTTAATGGTTTATTTTATAGTTTATACATTTGCCAATTTTACCATGTGTTCTTTTGTCTGAGCGTATGCACTGTGCTTTTCTATTGTTTTGCAAATTATACATCTAAAATTTAAATTGCAGTCCTAAACCATACTTACTTATACTATTTGAAAACATTTCAAAGTTTAAAAATTTGATGGCTTCGTATTATTGTTGTACTTATACTTGTGCCATAAACCAATAGCAATTAACTTTTATAAAAATGCAGTGCAAAAGTATTGAAAACTATTAGAATTATTAAATTTCTATGACATTTTGCATTTACAACTCCTGTTTTAAACCAAGAATTTTAAATTAGGGGAAACTTATTTTTTTATGTGATTTGGGTGGGTAATATATTTGTTTTGTTCTTTTGAACATAAGAAAGCTATCGCCCAGAGTACTTTAATAGTTTTCTATTACTTTTTATTAAAAAATATATGGATGCTTAAGATATTGGCTTGCATCAAAAGTCGTCTGATATACAGGGCGGCCATTCTCTTAACCCATATATGGGTAACTTCAACAGATTTTAAGATAGTGATTCTGTTAAATGGGCCAAAATGGGCAGAATGATATGCTCGACTTATATCTTTTAAGAAAAATCTGTTTCTGGTTCCTGAATTATTAAATAATTAAATCTAAGAAAACTATTTGACATAGAAGGAAAGTAATAAATAATTGTTCGTAATAGATATTTTTAAATGCAATACAAATAATTTTTCAAAATTTCCTTAGGTTGCTTGATTTTCGAGATAATAAATGAAATTATGTTTTTTATGTGGAAACCACAGTTGGTTATGGGCTTATCAAATAGCTTATTTTTCTTTCTGATTTCAACGATATAACAATTTGTATGTTTATCCTGTATAATCTGATATCAGCTAAACTTCTTCATGAAAATTATTTCTAAATAGAAAAATGTTTTTCGAAAATTGTTAAGTTTTGGTATAGGAAAATTTAATTCTTTACCTCTTATTGAAGGATGAAATAAAATGAAACAAATTTAAAATCTGGCAAATTACCTGCCGTGGTTTTTCATTTATTGTTATTTTAAAAGTCACAGGCATAGAAAGAAGCAATAATTTAACAATTTTGACAATAAATGAATACCTAAAAAAATAGAATTTAAAAAAATTAATTAGTGATGTATTGGTTGAAGTGCTTCCAATTGAATTAAATCGGCCCATTAAAAAAACTACATTTAGAACTTGTAGTTTAATAAGATAGTTAAGATAAAAATATTTTCTATAACGATTTCAATCACCCTGTAAATTGTTTAGATAATCTTCTGTTGGTGTTGATATTCGAAATAAATGATCTAATATCTCTAAATAAATTTTAATTTATTGCAAAATATTGATAAACTTTAGAAATAAGCAATAAATTGATTTTATTATTTAATAAACATTGGAGTAATTAAAGTTGATACACTCGCACCGCAATTAAAACTTGATATGATTATTATGATTTCTGCTAATATCGATGCATTTATAATACAAGAAAACATTTCGGATTTATAAGCGTAAGTGTGGATTTTGTTACACATCGGGTTTAACCAGAAATTTATTGGAACCACTCATGTTTAATTTAATAACATTATTTAACATAAAAAAAATCTATAAGAAAAGTTTTCATTGAAATAACTCAAAACGTATTCGTCGAATAACTACCAAACATAAGTTTTCTTTTTTTATGTGGAATTAGATATGGAATACAAAATGGGTGGATCCATTTGAAAAAAAAAATTATTGTGATTATACAATTAATTTTAACTCAATATAAGCGCACATGTCTCAGTAATAATTATTAAAAAAGAATTGTTTGATTAGTTTTAAAAATGATAAATGATTTTTTTTCTTTAGACACCGATCTTTACAAAAATAACCTGAAGCAATACCAATACATTAAAAAGTCGACCTTTTTTGCAAAATCGTTTTATTAAAAAAAAAAAAAGAATTGAAATATGAAAAGAAAATTGGGGTGTACCAATTTGATTATTTGATTGGTAACAAGTTAATTCTTACCTTATTCTTAAGTTATTCTTCAAATGCTTGAAAACCAAATTTAACAGTATTAAAAAATATATATTTTATTTCATAAAAAATAATTATTGTAAGTAATGAATTAAAAATGATTTTTTGTTAATATAACACTCAATTAAAAATTTATTCCCGAATCCAATAATAGAAATTCCGAATTCCGAATTAAATATTATTTATGCGATTAAACCCAATAAAATAGACGTAATACAATAGAACAATGAACATGAATGAATTATAATGGCAAACGGAGAAAATGCTGCGGGACAGAGAAACGAACATGTATGAATTTAAAATTGAATCATTATATTTAAACGAAACGGAAGGGATCTGCGGAGGATCCTGGCGGTGCGCGCAAATAAACAATAATCCGAAAGACGGATAGACATTTATGACCCGAAGCAGAATGCTCGTCGTGCTCATCAGAGAGGCGACGAGTCATGCACGTTTGCATGACTTCTTCTTGTGCTTGCCTCTGCTTTCTTCGGCTGTCTCTGGCCCGGAGTTTTCAGTGCTTGGTTGGCTGTTACGAATCCACAACCGCATTCGGTGGTCCGCATAAATCCATCAATAACATTTCAGAATTCTATTACGGCCACGCTCGATCCGCATCAAACCCACTTTGAAATTCACTTAAACGCGCTTATTTAATTGCTTATTTCGTTATTTCGTTCGTTTTTCACCGTTGCTTTATGCGGTCTAAAAATAATTCCGCTTTCGTGCTCATGCATAATCACTTTTTTTGCCGAATAAATTTCATTCCTGCTATTTTTTTTAACTGTTTTTTTTTCTTTTAAGGAAAGATTAACGATCTTATTTGTAGTCGAAAGATTTAATGTAATTTTCAAAGGGGTCCACATTTGGTAAAATACCTACATATGTGAAATTACTGAGGACGAAAGGGCAATTAAGAAAACCTAAGGTACAACTTCAAAGAACGACTAAAACATACAGTAAAATTAATCGCATAAAGAACGTTTGTAATTATATCATTGCAGCGTACATGTGTTGCTGTTGTAAGTGACATTTATGGCATTACAACTATACAATGGTCAGCCTATATGTATGCACATAATTTGAGTACCAGCACAAATGTGTGTTGCTTGGGGGCGGCCAAAGGAACGAGGGGTGGCTGTCCGCCGACCACTACTATACTACCACCATCAGCGACGCCGCCGTTGCCCTTAAATGCGGAAAGCGCATATCACGAGGCGATATAATGCAATCTAAACATGCAACTGCATGCTCCAATTATGGAATTAATCCTCCGACTAGCATTGTATTCCACCTATTTCTCTCTCTCCCCATTTTCCTACGTACGAATGTAGCTAACATTTCAATGTTTAGTAATATACATAGTACCTATGTATTAATGTATTACTCAATTTGTAGTTGAATAATATTTTGACGATTATAATGTGTGTGTTTTGTGTTTGAATGGAAAATGTGAGCGTTAACACTAATGATGTTTCAGAATGTTAATCGTTTTTAAAAGTAAATTTATTCGCTTGTTTCATTACTTTAATTTCTATTTGCAATTTGAAAAAAGGTAAAAAAATAATCTGTCAGTCTTTAATTTTGCTAAGCATTTCTTTAAAAATCATTGAATAATGTAGATAACTTAAGTTAACAGGTTTTAATCATTCAATCCTGAAAAATAATACTATATCTAATAATTAAGTAGTAGTCGATCCTCAAAACAAATTTTAACAGTTTGTCATAATTTGATAAAAAATTTGAAAAAAAAACACAGTCTTTAAGAAGGGAGATACAATAAATCAAAACAGTGATGGACTATAAGTGAGAAGATATGAAAAACAAAGAAATTGACTTGTGATCAGAGCAATAAAATAAAATTTTAAACTATCAAATTTGTAACAAAATTGAGTTAAAACTTTACTGTATAAATCTTATAAGGTGTGCGTTCGAGAAAAAATAGCATTTTATTATCACAATTCATTTTCTTTTTTTTTTTTTCTAATGGATCCACCCATTTTTTATTCCATATCATTATTCAGCATAAAAAAGAAATGTTATATTTATGGTAGTTCTTCGCTTTTTGAGTTATTTCAATTGAAACTTTTCTTATAGATGTTAAATAATGATATTAAATTAAACATGAGGGGCTCTCAAAACAAATTTTAACAGCTTGTCATAATTAGTTATTTACAATAAATCAAATTAGTGATGGACTATAAGTGAGAAGATACCGAAAAACTAAGAAACTTACTTGTGACCAGAGCAATGAAATAAAATTTTAAATTATCAATTTTGTAACATTTTTTTTTAAATCAAATTTCAATAAAATTTGAATTTGAATTGCTTAATTTGGGACAGAGGAAGTTGTAATTTATCAAAACAGTAGTAAAATATTATATCAAAATTACGAAATGAAAACGTTTTTGAAATTATATTTTAAATAAATTTTAATTAAATATTTTTAATTAAGAAAAATTTAATGTATTTTACGAATTAACTATATCTTACACGTAAAGTTTATCTATACCAATTATGATCTTCCATTACATTCCTGCAATTATTTTAATTAAATTGAATTAGTAAATTAAAACTTGGGAATGTTAATGAAACTACATTTTTTACTTAATTTGACCTAAAAATGATTTGCTCTTACGTAGCAATTTTTCAGGGCAAAAATGAAATAAACAATTAGATACCCAGAACATTCTTTTCAAAATTTGTTACCGGGTTTCCAATATTTTGATTTGTTTTTATGTGAGATTTTCACGAAAAATAATTTATTTCTTGAGAATTTAATGGTTTTACCAATAAGTGTATTATTTCATATGAAATTATTCACTTTAATGAAAATAAACATTACAGCTTATTAAAAAATTGATATGATATTCGCTATTCATTACATTTTTAAACCAAAGAAGCAACAATTTTAACTTTTCAAATTTATTTGTGAATGATACAATTTTTGATTGCCTTGAGATGTTAAATCCGATTTTCTCTCTTTTTTAATTTCCCAGGATTTCAAAAATAAAATAGCTTACAATTAGGTTTCAGAAACAATCTTTTCAAAATTTGTAATCGGGTTTACGAGATATGATTGACTTTAATGTGAAATTTTCACGTAAAATATTTTTTCCAAAGAATTGTTTGGTTATATCTATTTATTAGTTTCATCTTTTCTAATAACTTTTGCTCGAATTCACTAGGACAAGCTGAATGTATATGTAAAAAAAAAAATCAATTTAACTTTTCAAATTTATTTCTAAATAATATAAAACGTAACAAAATACTCAAAAACAATACAAAAAATACAATTTTGCATCTTAAACATTATGTTTTACGACATCATTATAGTGATATTTGACACAAATTTTGTATTAACAATACTAAAATACAACATCCTGTACTTAACAAGTTTCTTATACCACAGTAATATGCATTTAAATAATAAATTTGCAGCACAGCAATATCAGTTTTGAAATAATTTATGGAAATGACCAATTTAATAAGGTCATTCGAAACAACTTTATTGTTTGTTTCGAAGAACATTTATTGATTACAAATAACGTAACGTAAAATATCCCTACAAATATACGTACAAGAGGAATAAAGGAGGGAATTCAATAAACAATTTCACAGTTTAACAGTGGAATAATTTATGTATAGGAGCGCAAGCTGAAAAAAGCCAGGATGAAACTTTTCCATTTGGATTAATTTTATTATGCACGACGCTTGCATTATGTACTCGTATTATATCAATGGGAATCCACTTAACGCACGCACGTCAAAAAATAAAAATGCCAGCGATATAATAAACGTTCATACTGCATACTCTCTCTCATATCCATACAAAGAGTGAATAAATACGAGAGACATGACGAATTAGGAAAATTGTTATTATTAAAAGTGTAGCTGGGCGATAAACCCATAGTAATTTTTTTTCGCTGTTTGTATATGTTGTGTAATATAAACACTTTTATTCTCGCATCATATACACTGCGCCCAAATTTTATTATTTACGGTGGAAAGCGTGTAAACGACATTTAGTATTTTTTCAGCACAGAGGCGTTATCTGCTCTATGCAAGTGTTTTTATGGCAGGAAATTGAAAATGGACCAAAGGGACAATTATTATACATCATGATGTTGGTCCTTTTTTTTGTATTTGATATAATGTATTTTATTTACGCACGCCGTTATAAATCGTCACTCTCGATACGTATACTCTTTTCGCTCGCTTGTGTTTTAATTAGCGCAATTAAAGCTGATTGATTTAAATGGTTACGTTTAATTTCGAATTGGTCGCCACCGTTAAAAAAAATCGAAATGCGCTTTGGGCGCGTTTCTCAATTGATCGCCGTAATTAATCTTAATCATTATTAAACGTAAATTTTCGTTCGTTTGGTTTTATATGCTCTAATTACTTTCATTCTTTGACGGTAAAGCTCGATTTTTTCATCAAATTTATTGGTTGAGTTATTTTTCAATTGAATTGCTGATTGTAAATTTGTTTATATATATTTTTTTACCTCATAAAGTAATTTCCGGTTTAATTAAAAAAATGTAATGAAAATTTCAAAGTAATTTATTTAATATTAATTATTTTAAATTTCACTCCTCATTTTAAATATTTAAATTAATCTGTTTTAATTTAATAAACAAAGATTATATTAAATGGTGCCAAATTTGAAATTACTGCGATTTTAAGGATTCTTGATTAAAATCAAGAAGGGGTAGTTTTAAAAACCCTTATACCGGGTGGCCCAGGTTTTAGGGCCACATCTGGCATTTCTTTGTTTACCACCCGATTTTAACAAAAATTGGTACACTTATATAAGACGCAATTTCCGATTTATTGGCATAAATTTCAATTATGCATCACTTCCGGTTTCACCGGAAATGATCCCAACATTTGATTTTTAAATGGCAACCCCCACTTTTTTTCACTTCAATTAAAATTTATTTATAATTTGTGGTATGGTGTCATTATACTCATAATTAAGGGTGGTTGGGAATGAAGCATTTAAAGTGATTCCCACTATTTCCAGCCATCTATGATAAAATTTAAAAATTTAATTTTGAAGTGATTCAAAAATTAGAAATTAACAAAATGGACATATTTGAACTCAAAATTATCCCTAGAATCCCAAAAAAGTAAAAAAAGATGGGGTCATTTCCGGTAAAACCGGAAGCGGTACAGAATTGAACTTTATGCATTATGAATTATAATATTCAAGATGTAATTTCTATTTAAGAAATGTTTTAAATAAAAAAGTTAACTTTTTTTTTAATCAATCCGTTCTTTATTATTTTTCATTTTTTTCCAAATTTCTAACGACATTAACAAAAATTACAAATTTTCAGTAAAATCTTTATTGGAAAACCTGTAAAATGGTCAATAATTGTAAACCCTTGGCTGAATAATTTGGAATAACCAATGGTTGATGACCGTTTTGTGAATTTGGCGAATAAATTGTTATTTTAGTTTGTTGTTTAAAAGAAAAATCAGATTTTTTATATTAGTTACGTTATATTTCACAATAATTTACTATCTTTAAAACTTGAATTTAATTTTTTTTTTTTTGAAAAAATATAACGTTGAAGGCTTTTTAGTTTATATAAAAAAATCTAAACCAACAATAGGCACAATTATTAAAATATTAAAGAAATAAAGATTGAATTGAATTTGCTATTGCAATTTACATTTTTTCCAGAAATTAATAAAATTTATTGTAATTTTGATAAGTTTTAAATATTTGTTGCTCATATGTATATTCTCTATTCACTCCACAGTTACTATTGAATTTTTTAACTTTCTAAATTATTAAAAAAAAATGTTTTTTGTAATTTTATTTAAAAAATTGAATTTACTTTAAACAAATAATAATATTTTTACAATAAACCAAAGAAACATTTGCAGAGAAAAAACATTTAACTGTTTGACTGGTGAACTAACATTAAAATAGTTATTTTAAATTATCAAATAAATCTTATCAATTGTTGAGAGAATTTGCATTAAAAACTAAATTAATAAGTTTAAAACTTATATTTCAATACCTGCACCAAAAATAGTTTTGAATTTATGAATTGCCATTACAAAGTGTATTGCATAAATAAAACTGTTTACATTAAAGTTTTTTAATGATGTTATTTTATACTATTTAGACTTTTTTTAACATATTTTCCTGTTAAAAAATCTTCATTTTCTCAAAAACTAAAATATTTACTTTTTGAGTTTACCAAATATAGCTAGTATATTGTTAATACAACTTTACAAAAATGAAAACATTAGAAAATTCATAAATTTTAACAAAAATGAATTAAAACTTAAAGAATAAAAAAATCAGAAAATTTACCACCCGAATCCTTTTGCTTTGGGTGAAAGAAAAAGTCCAATCCAAAAAAGAGAGCAATCTTACTGCTATCCAAATAATTACCATTTAGTCCATCGTAAATTAAAATACTGCTCAGTGTAGCAGTTACAACCTAAAAAATAATAATTTATTAATTGGAATTTAAAATTTTTTAAATGAAAATAGCGAAAACTTAAAAAAATACAACTTACCAAACCAAAAATCCCTATATATCTAACAACCAACGTTAAATTAATAAAGCAAAATAATCTATTATTAGATTTTTCAAAATCATCATTACAACGCACCATTTCTGCTCTTTCTAAGATACTTCCAAGCATGCAACTGCAAACTAACAATCGAATAACGTTTTGATTGTTTGTTTGTTTTTTATTTTTATACTGTAAAACTATTGCGTTTAGCAACTCTAACTCTAACTCGTAAAGTAAATACTTTAGATTTAGTTTTTCCTTTTCGAATTTAGTTTAGACTGAGATTTGAGAAACATGAAAACAGAAAAACCGAAAAACATAGAGACAGAAAGACGAACAAATATAAAAGGGAGAGCAATGTAAAATAAAAAGATTGAAATGCTAAAGTTGGGAAGGAACCTTTTATCCTGTTTTAGGAATATAGCGCACATATAGCGAAAAGTTTGACCGGGAACTCGATTTGAGCACTTTGCATTTATTGTATGTATAGCTAGTTATAAGTATGCTAACTTTTTTTTATTGCATTTGCACAATACGAGTAAAAGGGACGAATCTAAAAGGTCCCCAATTCAAAAATACAAATGCATCGATAAAGGATATTTATTATATTTCGGTCCTTTTAAAATCGCTACACTGCCGTACATATTTTTCCGTATAGAAAGAAGTCCGCTAACATCAATTTACACAAATTGCTTTTTTATTACTTATTTATTGAATCTATCGAAGTTATTATATATTTTATCTCTTAATTATTTCTTGATGAATTTTCTGCAATTTAGAAATGCTAGGAAAATTTTTACAAATTACCACCAAAGAAATTACAAAGAAAAAATGTTAAAGTAAAGAAACTTGCTAATTAAGCAAAGTACTAACGTCGTAACGAAAAAAAAAAAAGAAGTAAAAGTAAAAGGGAAAAAAGTTCGCGGAACAAATTGGCGCACGACAAATGCGTTTTTGCAACCCCCTCGTCGCAGCGTATCTGATTTTACAGACGGACGTCGCGAACGAAAAAAAGTTTAAAGCTTTTAGAGATAAGCAAGTCGATAAAGTGAATTTGGCCGCTCGTAGCGAAACGAGAAAAGAAAGAAGAAACGCCATTAATTTACGTAATGACTAAAAAGGGCTCTTTTAAATGCGAGTACCTACAACTTCATTGTGACGACCCAAAGATACAGGGTCTTTAAATTACTATTTTTAACAAAGGAAAAAAAAATACAGGGTACTCAATTTCTCAACTATTATAACGGGTGACACAAAATTTGCTACCTTTACCATTTCTTTAATTTTGAACCGATTTTTGCCAAATTTAGTAAACTTACATAAGATAATATTTTCTATTGGACTAAATAGATGTCATTTTTACATCGCTTCCGGTTTTACCGGAAATGGACCTAACTTTTGATTTTCAAAAGGCAACACTGCATTGTTTTCATTTTTTTTTGCATATAAGGGACCATCCTGGGTCCTGGGTCGAAATTTTTAATAATTTTTATTGCTTTAGTTCCAAAATCAATTTATAAAAATCTATCTAGATGACTGTGAAATGGCTTAAATTACTCGAAATGAGGTAAGGTTATGTAAATAAGTTGCAAACCTGCCATAAGCTTAATATTATGTGAGTTATTAGCAAAAGAATTTGGACAAAATGGTTTCTTGGGCAAAAGTCCATTTTTTAAATGGTAACCATATTGGACGACCCTCACTTTTTTGCTCCTCTGTTAATGTCGAATCTTTTGATACCATTTATGGTTTGTTGTAATAATTCATTGTAAGTTAAAATCTTAAATGAAACTTAAAAAACTGCAGTGTTGCCTTTTGAAAATCAAAATTTAGGGTTATTTCCGGTGAAACCGGAAGTGATGTAAAAATGACATCTATTCAGACCAATTGAAAATGTTGTCTTATGTATGATAACCAAATTTGGTAAAAATCGATTTATAAATAAAGAAATAGCAGGGGTGGCAGTAAAAATTGAGTTACCCGGTGAATGGGTAACTTCCTCAGTTCTAAAGATAACAAATTTGGTTAAAAGGGCGAAAACTATCAGAATTTTACACTCAACTAATATCCCTTAACTGAAATCGATTATGTCTCCTGCTCCCCCAATTACATCAAAAAAAAAAAAAAAAAAAAAAAAAATGGAAAATCGAAGATTTTTTTGATTTTTTGTCCATTTAACCGAATTTCTATCATTAAAACTGTCAGAAAGTGGCTACACTGTATATGAAATGACAATTATTTCTAATTCCATTTCATCCCCAGATCCCCCATACAGAGTCGGATTATTAAATTTCCTACAATATTCATTTAATAGGTGTGTGCTTTGGTGAATGATTGTAAAAGGCAAAAGGGGGTTGGTTGTTCAGTTGTATGTAGCACGAAAATAATGAAATGCGTCGCGTCATCAAGAAGCACTTTTATAATACATGTTAGGTCTGTTGCGTATTTTCGGAACGCATATTTGGTATTAATATGAAGTGGTGTGTGATCTGGCTGAGTGTGTGCTCCACATCCATCATCGAGCAATGACTTTGTAGAAATGTGAGCGAGGAGCCCCCGAAATGGCCATTTAAAGTGAACTTTTTCCTCCATACAGCGCACCAACAGCTACGATTAATTATTTTTCATGGTGCTTGCTCACAGAGGCGAAGAAAGGTATAACCCTACATCAAATTATTTCTCTTATTTTTTATTGTATCACGTGTATGAATATGTTAATAAATCCTTCATGGATTGAATTTCTTTTATTTAATCTATCCTTTTTTTTCGGTTTTAGCAGTGAAAATTAGAATTTAATAATAATTATGATCTCGCTAAAACGTTTGTTTAGATCATTTTGCGCATTAATAGGACTTTCTTCTTTCGCAGTAGGGGTTTAATTTTAATTTATGTTTTGAATTTACTGATTTTAATCATAGTTAAAAATGGAATGATTTAAAGTTAAACCAAAGGACAATGTTTAAATAAACAACAAAATACATGGATTTTTTATTAAAACAAAACAAAAACAGAATAGAAAACAACCAAGAAAAAGTCAAAGAATTAAGTTTAAAGGGTATAAAAGTATACAGGGTGTCCCATTTTGAGTTGCATTTTTACATGCATAGTTATTTTTGCTAATAATGACAATAAAGATTCGGTTAAATGGACAAAGTTTTGCGGGAATACATGCTCAATATACTTCCGATTAAGAATTGAAGAATTTAACCTATTGGGAAAAAGATTTGACGTTTTTAAATCGAATCTAATTTAATTTAATGAAATTTCCATAGCTCATTCATTGAGTTAAAAAAAAAACGAAACTAAATGACATTGAAAAAATTGGATTTTTCAAAAAGCCATAAGAAGTCTTTTTGCTAGAGTATTTAATTTGCAATATTGAAAATACCGATTTCAGTTAATTAAAAAAAAAAAGATTTTAGCAAAAGGTTAAATAATATTGAAAAAAACAATTAAATCATTTTCTTATTAAAAAAAAAAAAACAGAAAAACTTTAAAAAAATTATTGATTTAAACAAAAGGATTAAAAAGGTTTGAAAAAGCCATCCCTTAACAAGGACCTTTATTAGTAAAAGGATTAATATTATTAAAAATGAAATTAAATCCTTTTCTAATAGAAGAAAACAAAAATAGATTAGAAAACAATAACGTACAAAATAAATGAATTAAGCTCATAGAAAAGTAAAAATATACAGTTATTTTTACCATAAATAAAAAGATTGTTTCCATTTTTTACATATTAAATCACTAACCTAATCAGTATAAAAATAAACAGTTTTGCATCATTGGGGCTTAATGCAGCTCTCATTCTTCTCAATGCAATAGTGTTGTAACTTTAAGTTTTTTTCATTTTATTTCGAAACTAATGATTTTATTTATAAATTTTATAAAATTTAACTTATGAATGATTAGATTAAAATAAATGCAAGAATAAAGCTCAATAAATATGAAAATAAATCCGTTTTCGATTGTATAGAGAATAAAAGCCAATTCGTGAAGGAAAGCAAAAAAAAACAAGAAAAGATTAAACCACATAGGGAATTAAAGTATAAAAATTATATATGTTAGAAGCATTAGAAGTTAGAAGTACATAAAATGCGATATAGAAAATGCACCCCGTTGAATTGGGGCTTGCACGATGCACTTTTTAAAAGTGGAGGACTCGCTGGAGTCGAGTTTCAACCCCTAAAGCGCGCACAATAAACCGCCCCGCTGATGATAAATAAATTCATACCCCATACAAATACACATACTGGATGTGGATAGAAATACTTACATATTTTGATTGTACATACAACGACGTTGTTGAACGTTTATTTGACTTTTATCATTAATTCTAGCGCAATGATGGTGCAAATATTTCGTGAATATACGTTGAGTCCTGAACAGCATTGTATGGGGCCACCCCTAGCATTTAAATTATTATTATACAGTTACAATTGCCTATACACCACTCCATATAGCATGATATTATTATTATTAAGTGTGTTGTGCGTTGTGAAACTTCATTTAAGACTCGCCGTTCGTAACATATATTTTCACTTTTCATCGTATTTTTTGTATTGTGCTGAATTGTGCATGTATGTGCATGCATGAGTGTTTGTGTGTGTGTGTGTGTGTTGTGGCTTTAATAGCCAAAATTAATTGATTTCTATTCAGTTTATGAATCAACACGATTGTACTTTCTAATGTAAAATTGTACAAATATACTGTTATAAGTTATACTATAGTATAAATATAGAAAATAACAGGAATATGGGTTTTCTTTTGTCTGTCTTTATTTAATTTTGTTCGTATAGTATTAAAAGAGTTATATAATGTTATACAGGGTTGAATACGTTTTAAAATATGGTGGAATTTTTTAAAATTGTGTATATCTTTTTTTTTTCGATTCAATCAATGTTATTATTATATTTAAAAAAATATTATAATGTTTCTGTTTTCCAAAAAAGGTTACACAGGTTCGCTTTGTATTTATTTATATTATTCAATTATAGTTTGGTTTAGTTCTATAATTTTAAAGCTATAAATGCGCTTTAAGCTTTTTATAAAAAATGATTAATTTTGATATACAGGGTGACATTGAAAAGTGGCTAACCCCCTTTTTTTCTTTATTTGCCAATCGATTTTTATGAAATTTTGCTCATTTATATAAGACAACATTTCGGATTGATTGACGTAAATTTCAATTTTTCACCACTTCCGTTTTAATCGGAAATGACCTCAACTTTTGATTTTTAAATGGCAACCCTAACTTTTTTTCACTTTTTTGGATTCCTTCGGTCATTTTTAGTCTAAAACAATGCTTTCCATTAAGTTTTATTTTTTTTAGTTGCGAAAAAAATGATTTTTAAAAATTTACGTCAATCAATCCGAAATAATGTCTTATATAAATGAGCAAAATTTCAGAAAAATCGATTGGCAAATAAAGAAATAAAAGGGGTGAGCCACTTTTCAATGTCACCCTGTATTCAAATATTTTTAATATACTTTTTAGTTATTTGTTGGTTATTTTATTGAAATAATAAAATAAAATAAATAAATAAAGGATCGGGTAGTTCATGAGTGCAGAACATCTCTTGAGATGGATATACTTACATGGTGATTGATTTAAACCGGCCCAAAAAGTGTTTGAAGTTTCAATAGGAGTTACATTGATTTGAAATTTTAAATTTACCCGGTAACCGGATGTCGCTACAGATAAAAATAATTCTGCACCTTTTTAATTTTTCTATCACAAAAAGTTTTTGTGATAATAATTTATTTCTGTAAAAATTCATAAATGTTGTGACTGCTTTCTAAAGCTGCCATTTAAAAAATAATAAACTAATCGCAACCATTTTTGCTGAAAACCCAATACAATAGTCTTGAAAACTATTAAGATTGTTAAATTTGATTAAAAAAGGAGTTATATTTATAATTACATAAATATTATTTTTATAAAATTTGTTGGCCTAATTTTTATCGATGCATTTACGTAATGAAATCTTGAATTAATCGCTTAATATCAGAAAGTACTTTTGCACAGTACTGCTATTTTAATTCTGAAGCAAAAAAATTATTAAATAGTTGAGGCACTTTTTTGATATTTTCTGATTTTATTACTCATTTAGTTGTGATTTTCAGTTCCAAGAAACTCAAGGGGTCTGAATCACTCCAAATTAAAATAGTCCTGAAACTTCTAACATTTATATTTCGATATTCGCTTAGGTATACAATGACTCAAATCTAGAATTTAAAAGTACCTTACAATGACACAAATCTTAATTATTACACTAGTCATATTTATTTACTAATTAAAGTATTTCTTCATCTACTTAATGATCTTGATAATTTCTATTTCTTGAGGGGATTCTCCAGATCTTCCCTTAAAATCGTTAACGCCTAACGGCCTCTTGACTTGTTATTTGTTTTGAATTCGAAAAAAGACAAGACAAGACTTTTGGAAAATCAAGACTTTTGAGATCTTTCAATTCAAGAAGATCTATTGTCGAAATTGAAAAGGGCTTCTTTACAACTTTCAACACAATAAAGCACTATTAATAATTTTTGGTATAATTGAAGTGCAATTGTGCTAAATGTTTTTAAAATTGTCATTTTCTTATTTTATTAAAAATTAATATGATAGCTATTACTGTAAAGGACTGTCGTATTGTTAAAAATGAGGGTGTAATTCAAACTAGCGTTTTTCAAAGGGTTGTTACATGAAAATAAACATTGGTATGAGCTTAAAAAAAATGTTAAATCAAACTCATTGATTACCACCATTTAGGGATTTTACAGTTATGAAAAGTTTTTCATGTAATTCCCTAGGGTCGGATGGAAATTAAAAATTTAAATGCTAAAAAATATATTTGAGATGTGTCATATATATTTTTTTTTAAGTAAAGAGTAAGTTTAACAGAAAAATGAAATAATTGCATTAAAGAGGAGAACAATCAATTTCATCATCTCATCATCTTAACTTTAAGGAAGTAATTAAAATATCCATTTACTTATTTATAATTGTAACTGTCCCTTTCACAAAATGCATTTAACAAAACACCTATTCTGCCATTATATTATTTGAAGAAGAACAAACCGTGCACTTTCATTTTCGAGACAAACAAACACGAAACCTAAGTAATAATACGTTTTCAATTAAAGCAAAAAAGTAAAGAAAAATGAATAAAATACAAAACAAATATTAAAAGAAAAAGAGTGAATAATATGATAAGAGAAGTATAAAAGAGAGCGAGAAAGCGAAGAGTATAACGGCGTTAATGTCTTTGGCTGATGGTCCTAATGTCGAGCATTACATAGATTTTCCCGACTGCGGAAACTTTTATGCATGGACCATAAACCCAATGAATGGTAATAGCATTATCTATACCCTACTTCCTATAATAATAAAAATCCTACCCAAGTCCTCTTTCTCTCTGTGTTTGCGTCTCTGATTCATTGTCCTCCATTTACTGTTCTTTTATGCACTTGCTGTTTGCGTCCTCGCACACACACACACACACACACACACACACACTGCTCTCTTGTTTCTTCTACTTCTTCCTCTATTCCGATAAACTTACTGTGCTTCAACCCAACTATGAGCAGAGCAGGATCATCACCATCGTACTCATCGAACTGAATTTATTCCCCTTTCCTTTACTTATATTTCCAATAGATCACTTGTGATCTATACCAAGAGTCCGAAAAGTTTTCTTAACTTTTTGATTTTCCTTTCTTTTTTATTATTTAGCAATGGTTTACAAACAAATTAATTAAATTCCAAAAGTAGATTCAAAAAAATATTAAAAAAAAAAAAAATACAAAAAATATGTTTTTCTTTATTAAAAAAAAAAAAAATGGATTTTTAATAAAAAATAAAAAATATAGTTTCTGTTTAAACAGAAAATAAAAATGAAGTAAACTAAAAAAATTCAGAATTATATTTCTCTTAATGAAAGGAACAAAATTCCAAAAAGAGAAACTAGGAGCAGTGTTTTGTGAAAGTATAAGGCCCCTGGTTTTGTTTATTCTAGAAATATCCTTATAATTTCTTAAAATTCGCCAAATTGCATTCATTTCTTGCCGGAACCATATTTTCCCTTAATTCTAGAGATATCAAATGAAGTAACTTTGGAAATATGTCAAATTTCCGGTTCTGCAGAAATTAAGAAAATCATAACTGCAGTTCTGAAATTGGTAACTTAATTAGTTTTTTTTTTTGTTTAAGGGATTTTGGCCGGGAAATGAACAAAAATCTTGATACAAAAAGTTTGAAAAGTGATTAAGTAATCAATTAATTTTTAGAGACAAATTTTTAGAAAATTTTTTATTTTTATACGCACCCACTGTACAGGGTGTTTCACGAGAGCAGGAGGACATCTATATGGAGAATCATAAAAGCGAACTTAATTTTTTCCATTCCATTCTTAATTTAAGCAAATGCTTCATTCTCGGAAAATATTTTCGACTTCATGTTATTTCCGGTTATACCGGAAGTTGCTACTTACTTAATTTTTTTAAACGGAACACCCCAATTATTAATTCATATTTTAATTTCTTTTTAAAAATAAAAATGATTTTGTTTAAAAAAAAGTTCTGTCGTAGATACTTTTTGAAATTCGTCCACTTCCGGTTATTTTTGATAAAATTCGTGTCTCGGTAAAAAAAATCAGAACTTTCTTATTTTAAAAGATAATTAAATGATTCTTTTTGTGAATTATTACCAAGGAAAGAGTGCATAAGTTGCAGTTATTTATTGTAACTCTAATTGCACAGGGTGTTCGAAAAAAAAAACGAAAAAAAAATCAGAAAAAAATAATTTTATAAAATGAAGTAATTTCATTAATTTAAATGGAACCACCCATATTTTATTTATTATTTAATTAAGCTTAAAAAGACCTTTAAGAAAAGTAAACATTTGATATATTTTTCGAAGACAATTTTTATTAAAAAAATGTGACATTATCATGTTCCATACTAAGTTTTTTAATACGATACGCAACCATTGTTGTTACTAAGATTTACCATAGAAACAACAGTAAAATTGTGTGTTTTTTAATGATATAAAAAGTATTTTTGAAAATAATAATTGAGTAAAATGCAGTTTCACGAAGCAGTAATGGCGTCCGCCTATAACGCATTGCCAGTGATTTTCTAGTAATTTACTAGTGATTTTGAAATATGACTAGAAATTTCCAGTATATTGGTAACAATAAGTTACTAAAAGTGTTTACAATTGAAACGGGTAATACTCTTTACAACCCAACTTATTGCGTAATATACAATAGCTACATAACATATAAAAGGAAAACGCTAAATGGAATTATATTTATTAAAAATAAATATTTGCACTTAAATTAAAACGATTTTCTTCTTTAAAGAAAACCTGATTTTCGGATTGGAATGAGAAAAAGAATAATTGTTAATTAAACCGTAAATGAACAATGTAAATTATAAAGAAAAATATTTTTCAATTTTCATTAGAATAAAAAAAAAAGAAAAGAAAAATCAGAAACTTTTGTGACACTCTGTAATGTGCATTTATTAAGAGCGCGCAGAAACGTACGAGTATATTGTGAAACTGGGATTTATGTGCTAATCCATATATGCATGTACGACGAACGTATTATTTACGACCTCTCCCCTTTCGTCATCCTAATCGTGCAAAATATTCCGCATCGAATCAATTGCGCACTGTACATAGGGATGAAAAACAAACTGTCCCCAAGTTCAGCTTTCTGCTATTCTACTACTGAATAGCATGTACAGTAGATTTTTCAGCTAAATTTTCCTTTATAAAAATAATGTCCCAATATTTCCTTCCTCTTTTTTACAGATGCACAAACACATAAATGCGAAAATACATAATAAACCATTAAAATCGGCTTTTAAAATCTTTCCGCTGGTAATGCACGCTGTTAGAGTTGGAGCAATTAATAACTCCCAACTATTTAGGGCCAATTTGACGATGGAGATTATAAATTTGCGGTTAAATTATAATAATGCATTGACCATCTGTAAATTCGTCATTGTTTGCATTCGATTTTCGACTTTTCGCCGTAATTACTTTAAATTAGTTATGTTATACAGGGTAGGAAATTTTAATCAATTTAATTTGATTGTTAAAATAGGAATTGATGAATAAGGATGCATTTTTATATTTTGTAATTAAAATTTTATTAATTTCAAGTTATTTCATAAAAATACTATTTTTTTTTCTAATTTTAAATATATTGTAAAGTAAAAAGTAATAATGTTAATTGAGTTTTATTGCTTAACTTATGTTTTTTCTTATATTCTTGATTGTTAAATCAACGGTTCAAAACTAATTTAGATATTATTTTTTTATAACGACAGTCATAAATTACATATTTTGACACTTGAATTAAATTAAGTATTAAGCGCAAGCAGTAATAAAATATATATGAACAAAAATAATTTGTACTATAAAATATTACTTACACAAAATTTATTGAATGCTGATGTTTACTAAGCAATAAAATTTCAGAAGATACAACAATTTTACAATTCAATTTTTAATTAAAAGTATTAAAACACTTGGCCATTGATACACATATTTTAAAATTAAACAATAAATGCAATAATTATAAGGAAAATATTTGCTTTTAACTTTAAAACTTAATTCCGGTCATAAATTTAATGGTTTTAACTTTAAACTAACATTTAAGTAATGAATTTTGTGAAATCAAGTGAAACAATATTAATATTCCTTTGGCAAAATACGGTTATGCCATTTATACTGAATGACATATTTGTTATAAGTTTAGTGCAAAATAATACAGCAACAAACCCACTTTAAATCTACAGTTTTAAGGTGAAACAAGAAACTTTACAGACAATAAAAACCGAAAAAAGTAATTTAATTGTGCAATAAATAGTTAAATTAGCGACAATAACTGACGAACTGTAAAAAGAAATATGGTGTAGTGTATATTTAATGTTAAATGATTATACAGTGACATATAATAATTAAATGATATAATTTATAATGGGTAGAAAACCATTTCATAATGTAAATATTTTAATCAAAAAATAAAAACTGAAACAAAAAATTTACGCGTCCTTTATAAATTATGCTACATTTCCTTTTTTATTAAGTGCCAAGTTATGGTATACAAATAATTATATGGGTGAGACAAATTTGGTATACATACAAAAGACAAAATTTCCCATTGGGCTGGATAGTTGTTGTTTTTATATCACTTCCGGTTTCACCGGAAGTGGCCAAAACTTTTAATTTTTAAATGGTCCCACTGCATTTTTTAAAAGTTTTATTTGAGATTTTCACCTACAATGAATTATTGCATCATCTTATAAATGGTAACAAAAGATTCGTCATTAAACGAGGAGTAAAAGAGTGGGAGTGGTCCAATATGATTGCCAATTAAAAAAATGGACTTTTGACCAAAAAAACATTTTGTCCAAATTATTTTGTTAATAACTGACAAAATATTAAACTTATGGCAGGTTTGCTACTTTTTAACATAAACTTACTTCATTCTGAATAATTTATGCCATTTTACAGCCATCATCTAGATGGATTAGGAAAATTTTTTTGCAACTAAAAAAGAAAAAAAATACGTTTTTAAACTTAGCATATTCCCTAAAATGCAAAAAAATGAAAAAAAAAATCGGGGTTGGCATTTAAAAATTCAAAGTTATTTCCGATGAAACCGGAACTATAAGTTAAAACATATAGAAATGGTAGTGGTGGTAGTAAAATTTTTGTCACCCTATATTACTTTAATTAATTTTATTATTGAAACTTATAAAAATTTAAACAAAATTTCAAATTTTATGCAGCTTCCTAACAGCACCGCGGCTCTGTTTTTCCCTATACTTTATGATGTTGAAAGAGGTGTAAAATTTTATTGATCACAAGTTTGTTTTTTTGTTTTTTTTTTCGCTCTCTTCTCGAAAATACAAAACAATTTTGATAAATTGTATCTCCCATATTTTTTTGTTAACGGCGTGATTTTGGTTTTATGTTTTTTGTACTTTTTTTTTTAAACTAATTATGACAAATTGTAAAAAAAAAAAATTCCACAGCGTACTACTTAACTATTAGATATGGCTTTACTTTTTAAGTTGGAATCATTAAAACTTGTAAAGTTTGCTTATTTTCTCTAATCAAAGATTTTTAAAGAAATTTTTCCCATACTTTGGGACAGAGGGAGTATATCATAATTAAAACACTTGATTTCACATTTCTTTATAATCCCTTTCTAACTGAAGTGTTAAACGTTATATATTTTTTAAAGTTTTTTATCTAATCTACAGATTTCTGAATCTAGAAAGAGACATTTGTTGGAGGAAACGTCACCAATTAGCATAGTTTTCACTTTTCGGATTTTCAACAAAGAAACTATAAAAATTTTAAACAAAAATAAATTAAAATTTATTACTTAAGAAAACAGGAAATTGTGTAATTAAAGAACGTAATAATAAAATTAAAAAAAGTGAATTTTTTGTGTTATTTGCACGAATTAGAGCCTCCTGTATAGAGCCAACATTTAAACTAATTTACGCTCCGTTGATCGTCCATTATTTTATTGTCAACGAAACAACGTCAGTATGATTTCCATTTAATATTTAATATTTTACTACATAATGGTATGTTTACCGCATGGTTGTAATTACCGGAAGTGCCGATCACGAGCAGCGAACATAAAACGCGCGCATTGCTGCGCCGCATGTCCCATTCGGAAAAATCAGCTCGCCGTTTAAATAAATAAATAGAATAGGGCATAATTTAGTTCAATGCTTGCCTTGCACCACTTTTATGTGCACCACAACACAATAAATTTTAATAGTTTCTTTTTTTCTATATTTGTAGTTTCACTTATCCGTGGCTAGTGGCTACCTACCACAGTTATACGAGCAGTACATTTTATAAAGTGATTTCCTTTGAAATTTTTATTGAAGTAACAATTGCATGCAGAACCTATATACCTTTATGTAGTTATAGTTAGCGAGGGGCAACGAAAAAACACATAATGCAATTAAGGGCGCTTTATCTTGGAATCGGATTGATAGGAATAACTGACATGCGGAGAGAGAGTGCGAGAAAGGTCTACGGGGGCGGCGGAAACGTGTCACGAGATACCTGGCGTAATGGAATTAGTCGCTAGCGGCACCTTCAATCGTAATTAACAAAGTTGCAGCGGTGAGTTAATTACGGCGACGTCGGATCTGGTTATTAATCCGTACCCCTTTTAATTACCGATATCTGCGCGCATAATACACCCTCCAGTTCTCTCGCCCCCGCGCACACGATATTGTTCCAATTCGATTAAACTTTAAGTTTGCAAATTGTCTTTTCAATTATCAAACTCTCTGCTTGTGTTTGGCTTTGAATCCGGAAGACTTTCTCTTCTGCATAGGAGCGCAGCAAACAGTTTTAACTTATCTCTTTATGAATTAAAAATTTAATTCTTTTCTTGCTACCATCATCATTATTCCGTTTAATGTACTTTTAAAGTTATTAAAACAATTAACTAATTAAAGATAATACTGGCAAATAATGTTTTTTACAAATGAACTTTGTAATGATTATTTTGTTTGTTGGACCACCTTCGTTCAAAAAAATCATTAAAATTTTTTTTGTGACAACTATAAGGTTATTTTTTCAAATCATTTACGGGTAACTTTTACTGTTTTAAGGATAAAGATTCAGTTAAATGGACTAAAATGGGAAGAATTTTACGCCCAACTTATACCCGTTTACAAAAATCGGATATGTGTTCTAGTTTCAGAATTATCCCGAAAAAATCGGCGATTTCTTTAAATTCTAAGATAAATGTTCGGCAAAGAATAAATTTTGATAATTAATTCCAAAAAAACTATTTGTGATAGAAAAAAAGAAATAATTGTTCCCAATAGATAATTTAAAATACCATTTAAATAATTTATCAAATTTTCCATAGCTTTCTTCATTTTTAAGGAATTTTTTTTTAAAGGAAACCATTTTATGATATCACAAAGATACCTGATGTGGTTATTTTTTTTTTCTTGATGTATTATTTCTTGATTGCCTCTGAATATTCAAAATTTGTCAAAAGTTTTCGTCTGACAAAAAATAAATTAACATTTTGTTTTCCCTGCGTTATTAACATTTTCGTAAAAATAGTTTTTTTGCTTTGAAATTAGACTAATTATCTTCTTATTTTTAAAATTTATAATTTATTTAACACAATTAAAATATTTTCAATAAAAGTGAAACAAACCGTAATAATGAAAATATAGTTTTCGTGTGACCAAAAAAAAAAAAAAGAGTGAAAATTTTGTTGACTGTAATTGGTCAGTTATCACAAAAAAAAAAAAATTAGAAAAAACAAAATCAAAAAGCTAAAAAAGGTATTCTAAAATTTAAAAGGGCAAACTTACTATTAAAACAGGAAACGCTTTGGATGCGAACGAAGCGTTGGCGAGGGTTGTAGCGCCGAGGGTGCGAAAGAAGGACGAACTGAGCTGGTTTTGGGGGCGGCGAAAATCTGCGAGGCGAGGTGCGAGAGGCTAATTTGTCTAAAGTGCAAATTTTATCGCGCGCGATCCAATTTGTATAAAAGAGTGTGTGCCGTCGCCGCTGCCGCCGCTGCCGCCGCCGCTGCTGCTGCCTCCATTGCCGCCTCTCACTTAGCGTCCGTTTGATGTGCACACAGAGACAGTTAAGTGTAAGCTGTTTTAATATTTAATATGGCCATGCATATTTATGAGGCACGCCAACGACGAGAATGTACCAATGACTATATTTTGCAAACAGCTCTCTTTTCAAATTACAATTTACAGCACATTTCATTTCTTTCATTTTTTTTTTCTCGTTTCGTTTCGTTTCGATTTTTTTTCTTTTGCTTTGTTTTAATTATGTTAAAATATAATAATAGTTTTTATTGAGTTATTATTACATTTTTAATGGTTTTGTGACAGCTAAGATAAAAAAAATGAAATTATTTTTATTTGTTTTGCAAAGTAGTTAACAATTAAAAAACTGTTTGTTTTCAATAAAATATTATTAAATTAAAGAACAGTAATGGCACAGTTGAAATTAAAACTGTGCATTTATATTTAATTTCTTAGTTTGTTTTGGTTTTTTAACTTTAATTCATTGTTTAACAAACTTTTTCGTTTTTTAATTTGGAAAGTAAATAGCCTTGTATTCGCTAAAGAAGAAAAAGTTATGTACGATTGAAAATTATTAACTAGAATGTCATTTATTTCAAATTTCAATACATTTTCAATTTTTCTGGTACATTTTCATTTTAAATTGATTTATTTCTGTATATTAGTTAAATAATAATTAATAAGATTTATTTTATGCAGGTAAAACTGACAATTAACATAATCCACTTTTCAATCATTTTTTTTTTCTTTTCTTTTTTTAATAATTTTAACTGAATTTTTTTATGTTTTAAATTAAGTTTGATTTGTAGTTTATTTTCTACCTTTTTTAATAATTTATTATTGTAATAACGGGGTAAAAAATATTGTCATTCCACATTGTCAATTCCACATAAAAGTATAGCTGATACCGGAATACCAGTATTATAAACAATAATATTTTTTTTAAAAGAATTTTAATAAATCAAAATCTATTAATATAAAATAACATTAGATATAAACTTAGGATCAAAATTATTTTTATTTTATGAGCGCCTCGTATTAAAATATAAAATAAAAAACATACAGTGCCATTTAAAGTATAAAAATTGTTACCAACTTCCGGTATTACCGAAAATTCCATCATCTTGAAAAAAATTTCTCATCAACACTTCTCATGGATAAAACCCAATACTGTAAATTCCAAATTCCTAGCTTATACTTAAAAGTATAAATAAAATAAATATTTTTTTCAATATAATAGTGAGAACCAAATTTAAATCGATCCAATAGTTTTGTTGTAATTAATTAGTGAAATTAATAGAAAATGCCTATTTCCACAAGTTATTGGATTATTTTAATTTCGTTTCTATAGTTACGAAGTCATTGTTGTGATCAAAACACAAGTAGAAATGGGCTATTTGCATCAATTTCATTAAGTAATTACAAGAAAACTAGGGGTTTTGAGGGGTCACTCGACCCCCCATGCCATTTAAGATTTTTAAGTCGGGGGCCGTGGGGGGCAGGGGGTGACTGTTACGCCATAACGAAATATTCCAAAAGATGTCCCCCTAACAACAAA
>JASKGO010001055.1:0-12419 GCA_030556065.1 Holobus sp. GC000080
GGTGGGTAACGTTCGGTTACTGTCATAAGTAACTGTCAATACGGTTGATTCAATAACCGAGAATAACCAATAGCTATAACCAAAATCATAACCGGTTATTCGCTTAAAATTGATTTTTATTTGATATATCACCTGTTGGAAAGACAAGCGATATCAAAGAATTATTAAACAAAAAATAACATTATGAGAAAATTTTATAATAGAAAAAAACCGAGTAAAAAGCAGCATTACCTGATAAGAAAACCTTAAAAAGAGTGCTTAGAAATTTTATATCCCACATTTTAATCATTTTGTTTAACTTGTTCTTAAATTTTTCACTGTTATACAGGGAGATCATGAAATGCGTTAGTGTAAGTTTTGAATTCCTTTTCCTACTTTTGAGACGTACTGTATATACAATACGATGGTTGATCCGTATAATATACAAGGTGTTCCATTTAAAAAGGAATACAAAACTATGGGATCAACCGCTTCAAACATTTTAATCAAAAATACATAATGAACAAATTGAAAAAGAAAATTTTGAAAAACATGTTCTTGAAATACCAAAAGTAAAAATAAAACAAGGAACCATTAATGAAATTATCTTCATTACTATCTCTATTTTTCCTACAATAAAAAAGTACAAAATACACATTAAATTTAAATTGATTATATTAAATTTACTTACTACTTGCTATTTAAAAGCATATAAATTCAGAAATATATATAATACTGCAACAATTACCTTCGCTCAAATTTCCCAAATTGGAATGGAACAAATTAATTTTAGCGCACAAATTGAAAATACGAACAAAAATAAATTAACAATTAATCAGTTCTTTGATCTGTTGAACAGTAACTTCACTCCTGTACCATTTTTGGGAGTCATTGGAAACAGACACTTGGTAGATTTTCTCTTCAATACTATCATGGACAACAAACTTATGAACAGTAACAGGCCTAAAACCACCACATAAATTAATAAAACAAATTACAAAAATAAAATTTAAACGTACTTTTTTTGACCAATTCGGTGTACACGTCCGATAGCTTGCGATTCATCCGAGGGGTCCAAAAGCGGCTCGGCAAATATAACGTGAGAAGCCTCAGTAAGATTTAAACCAACGCCACCAAGATGGACTTGTACCAGAAGCACCGAAATATTTTTCTTCTTATCTTTAAAGTTACCAACCTTTTTCACCACTTCCGAAGCTGCCAGTAATACTTCTGATTCAATTTCATTGGCGCCACAAATATTATGAATCAACTTAAGGACGTCCAACCAAGTGGAAAATATTAAAATTTTCACTCCAGGATCTTCTTTAATTAAAGACTGTACTAAAGTTATTATTTGCTCCACTTTACTGGAGCAATATCCATTGATTATCATATCAGTTTGCTTCTCTTCGACCCCGGAAGTGTTGATATAATTGATGTCGTTTTTGTTGAATCTTTCTCTACATACAGCACAGTTGTAACGTTTTTCGTTTGTCTATAATAAATACAAAAAAACAAACAAACAATTAAGTCAAATAAATTAAAAACTTTTGTCATCTTACTTCTGAAATCAGCTCTTGCAAACAAATCACACAATAGCAGTGACCACATTTCAAAATGTTCCAGTTAGTAGTCAAAGGGTTTCTGCAAATTGGACACGGATCTCTAGGCTGATCAGAATTTTCATTATCGTGCAACGACTTCAAATAATTATGGATGCCTAAAGTTCGCTCCAGCTGCTTTCTGGCTTGCATTCCTTCAGCTTCCAAATTCACTCTGTGATAGTCCAACTGTAAATAAAAAAAAATACTTAGTTTTTACAATTGTATTAAATATTAATTAAAAAACATACTTCAAATTGCGATATTTCATTGACAACTCTGTTCTCCAATTCATAAGACAACGCTTGCAAAACCCTTCTATTTTTATCGGAATCAGCAGAGGCAGTCTCAGGACTTTTAAACCGGAGACGACTTTTACACATTCGGATTTCGTCAAACGCGCAAATTTGTGCATCCAATAAAGTCCAAACTTTACGCAAACTTTTAAATTCCTTCTTCAATATATCCAGTCTTTTAATATACGCTTGTCCTTCTTCTACGATTTCTTCGGTTAATTGTAATTTCGATTTTCCGAGCGATAATATAACTGCAATACAATAAAAAAAAACGGTGAGAAAACAATTGGCACAATAAAATGCAGAAAAACTGACTTGACAAAATCAATTCTTCTTCGCAAGCCTTCCAAGAATTCTGCTTTTCTTTCCGTTTTAATTCGTCAAACAGGGAGTTCTCATATTTGGCTAATATGCCATGACTTTCACACAAAGGACACTTTTTCTGAACAGCCGCTTGCTCTGGATTGGGTCTCAGATGGCAGTCGACAGCTTGGCTAACTAATTCTTGGCTTATAATTATGTGCTGCCCATTGAAAATGTCGTAGAGATCATTTACACTTTCCATTGACTCTTCTCTAAGAAGTCGAAGATTCCGCTCCCACTCTTGTAATCTAAACACCAGTTCCGTTTCGTCTCTTGAACTGAAACAAAATAAATTACATCAAATGATGTAAAACCAAGTAGTACTGGTAATACTTACAAAACCGAAGTTTTAATTTCATTATTGGCGACTACGTTGCTTATTCTCTTTGCAAATAAATCAGTCATCCCAAAAGCAAACAAATCCGTTACAATATCACTGTACCAGCAATGATCAGAACTACTAAATTCCTCATCAAATTTGTCCACAAGTTTCGTATACTCGTTAAGGGGTTCCAAATTTTGCTTGATTAGATGATCGGCTCTATTCAAGTATTTAAACTCCAACAGATCTCCCTTGTTTTTAAGTCCTTCCACAGTTTCATCCTCGGTTTTCTGTATATCAGGATGCAAAGTGATAATTTCAGTGGAATTATGATACATGTGAATCAAAAGAAGAGTATCTATGTGTAGCTTAATTGCAGAATCGTCGGATGCGAATTTCTTTTCTAAATTTCTTATTGTCCTGTAGTGTTCAAGGGCACCTGCACAATTCTGCAAGAGTAATGAAATTCCCGCGAGGCCATTCAAACTTGAAATAACAATCCTCAGGAACTCTTCTGATTCAGTTATGTTTTTGGCAATGAGTGCATTGAGCAAGTCTTGCATCGAATTCACAGAATTCTTGGTATTGATGTACTTGCCCTGAACGGTTTTGTGATGAACGCAAGCCTTACGCAGAGCCATTATGGGCATTAACAGTTTGGTCAATTGGTTCTGTTGGATACTGGCCAAAGGACATAACGGATCGTAACCATCTATTTTGCGAAGGAAGACTCCTCGGTTCATTTCACTTTCTTTATTGTAATAATACCGTTCAATCTGGTTGAATTCAACAGGATGCATCACAGTTTCTTTTCCTGGAATGTTGATCTGTAAAAAAACATATATTTTACAACAAAACAATCTTTTCTTCCATCCCAGTTAAAAAGTACGCATTTCCCAGCTGCATTTTAGTCCGGGAAGTATACCATTTGAGACCACTCAAACAATGTGCCCTGATTAGCTGAAAAACTTTTGTGGCTAGTTGAGAAGCTTTCATTATATTATTACAGTCAGAAAATCTAATTTCTCGGCCTGACATCGTAGTAGAAGGCAATTGATGAATACGCCCGTTAAAATATTTTTAGCTTCTAAATGTGTAAATTTCAAGTTTAAATCAAGACATTTTAAATAATTTTTAAACTATAAATTGCATCCGCCATTTTAAATTAATTTTTAAATAATTTATCTTATCATTAAGATAATTTTGTTGCTATTTATATTTTCATAACTTTTAGTTACAATGAAATAATTCAAGAACCTTATAAAACTCTTTAATTTGAGAAATAATCCTTTATATTAAAAAAAAAATTCTTTTTTATAAAAATTTATGATTAGTAAAAACTTCATTTCTTCAAATGGAATGATATAATTTTACGGGCGAGAAGTTGGCCACACTTTTTCATCCACATTAAAATTCTCATAACTCGGTTGATTGGGCAAAAATTTTAAAAATTAGTTGATGAATCAATTTGGAAAATTGGTATTTGTCGCCCCCGAGTGCAGATATGTCTGTTGGGGGCGGCAGCTGGGGCGTTGGCATAGAATTTTTACAGATATTTTTAATTATTATTTAAAAAACATTAAAATTTAAGGTAAATAAAAAAATAAAATTTTGCTAGTCACTTTTTGTTTTTGAGAAAAAAATTCTTAAACATAGACATATAAACTTGTATACGCTCCGTGAGGTTGTTACTAAATCAGTCAATATTAAAGTGTTGGCATTAGAAATTTGAAAATGTTTTTAACTAATATTAAAGAAGAAGAGCAAATCTTTAAATTGAAATAATAAAATTTTGCTAGTCATTTTTTGTTGATGAGAAAAAAACTCTTAAACAAAAATTAATGGTTTTTCTACTAGGAAATTATTTTAAAATTAAATTGTCCAAATGCAATAATGTTAAGTTTCACTATAATTTACTTTATTATTTTCAATTTTCCATCGATGGGAAAAATAAAATATTTTCTATTTGCCAAGGCATTTAGAAAAATTAAGTTCTCATTAATTTTCTCTTATTATTGAAAATTTAATTTAAACATTATAAAATGTTATCTTGCAAATGTAACAATATTAAAAGGTTTTACAACTATTAATGTAGATTTACTGTATTGAAAGTTATAGCCCCAGAAAAAATCGTCAATTTTTTTTCTATTTTGACAATAAAAAATTAATATCTCAAAAACTAAAATTTAAAATAAAAAACATATTAATTTATTACTTACATTTAAAATAATGAAGAAGCTAATTACCTTCGGTATAACCGGAAGTGCAGCAATCTCGTAAATAATTAAAAACAACTCGTCTCAAGGATAAAATGCAATAGGAAGAATTTTAATTACTAACTTATTAAAAAATTAAAATTAAATAATAAATCCTATAAATTTAACAATTTGTGAACATACCTGATCCAAAACGTCCGCAATTTGTGTTCTCCACAAAGTATTGCTCAGAAACTCCAAAAAGGGCTCTTTATCGTTTCTAGTGAAGGGTTCATATAAACAATTGTTGAAAACGATTTGATTGTCATACGGGCTCATTTGTAAATAACTTATCAACCCATAAATATCTGCAAAAACAATTTCCAATTTAATAAACAATACTAAAAGTTTTTTTATCGTTATTTACCAGCAAGACTAGTGGATACCGGTGTGCCAGTAACAGCCCATCGATGGTCGGCCGACAAACGAGCAGTCATTTCAGCAATCATCGTCGTGGTACTTTTAATTAATTGCGCTTCGTCCACATACAATCGTTTCCAATGAATTAAAGTCATAGGACTGCCCGGTATGGAATACTTTTGATGTTTGCGGGCTCTTTGAGGCTCCGAGGATTCAGCATATTTCAATTCGTTCTTAAGCACCGTATAAGTGGTGATAACAATGTCTAATTTCTGCAGACGAACGGGGTAAATAGGCGTTAAAGATGTGCATCCATCGTACACCAAAATATTTAAATTGCATTCGACGTGCTTGCTGATTTCGTTGACCCATTGCTGTTGCAAGCTTTGCGGACAGATTATAAGAGTTGCGTTTGATTCTAGCAAAGGCTGAAACGATAATTTTTCAATTTTAGGATTCTTTTATAACTATTTAATTTGTTTTACTTGAAGTTTCCAACATTGCGGACAACGATATTCCCCGAATTGCTTTTTGTACCCCATGCATTTTGCGTGCTGTCTCTTTTGGCAATCCACACACTGAACGATATCTTCCTTGACTTTGCTACATCCGCAAATACAAAGTACGTAAATTTCTTCTTGCTTTTTCGGCGTATTTACGGAAACCAGTTTTTCCTCGTACCATTCCATTAGCATTGCTTTTAACGGCGATTTGTTTTTCTTAGCAACTTCCACATTTCCCAGCTTGATGTTTTTACTTTTGGGTGATTCCTGTACGTGATGCAGTTCAACGACCTCATCCATGGCAGGTCGCTTGCGTTGTCTTGAAACCTGTACTTTTGATTCCTCTTTGGAGTCTTCAGAAATGTCGTTAAGAATACAAGCAAGTACTTCCACAGTTTTACCCAGGCCCATTTCATCAGCAAGAATGCCACCAACATTTTCAAAATATTCCAAAGGCTCTTCAGTTAAGACAGTTCCATTAAACTGATTGTAGAAAACTTTCAGTCCCGATGGAAGTGTTAAAGACTGGAAACAAGGATGCATTGTTTGCACTTTTGCCCGTTTTTCCTTTTCAAGCATCCAAACAACAGCCTGCTTTTGGTAAGGCCTTAAATGGGACTTTAAAAACTTGGAAGGTACAAATTCTTCAGAGGGCAACTTAAGCAATTGCCTTTCCCTTATAATCCTGTAAACATCCATTACATTACACCAACTGTCCACTGATTTCTTCTTATGCTCATCTGTATCTTTCGGTGTACATTCCATTATGTACAAAGCCCCACAGTCAGGATGTCTACCAACATTGAATTTTATCTTAAATAAATCCCTTACCAAAAGTCTCGATAGGACTGAAGTAGGTTCCACAGGTAATTTAGTAAAGTAAACCAATAAATTTACTTCCTCATCTATTTGTTTAAATTTAGAGGAAAAAATTTTAGGATTTGAGAAAATGCCTGAAACAATTCAAGTGCTTTAATTAGCTAGCTACAAATACAATGGTTCCATACCTTTAATGAACACATATTCCGTGCTTAATTGCACTGCCTCTTGGCCAGTTTCGTGAGTTAATATAAGAAAATCATTTGATTCCTCGTGCTCAACTTTAGCTTGAATATTCGAAATGTTTTCTGGCAATGTTGTTTTGCATGTTCCTAACTTCAGATCACCTATAAAATATGGCTCATTCTTTTCATTTGCAAGAAGCACTTTTACTCCATTTCGTGCAACGGCTTTTCTCGATGCTTTTTTCTTGCGAATATGTAATCTGTAATCCATATTTCAGATATTATTATGGATAATCGAGCATAAGTTTACTTCGCCGCTGCAGTGGCTTTACTAAAAAAACGAAAATAGTTGAAATCTGAATCGGCAACCCATTCTCCTGGTGAAGTTCTGCTTATGTTTCCCATTAAACGCAAAGCTGCTACATTGGTTGCCCTATTGTTGAAAAGGCGGTAAATTTAAAATTATTAATTCTAAAAAAAAAAAAAAAAAAATCGATACTGCCCGTTTAACAATTTTTTTGGAATTGATTAAGCGATTTTAAATACACAAATTAAAGTAATCATCATTATAAAAATTTGTTGAAAAATTATTTACTTATCTTCACTGTTTTTTTTTCTTGCTTGTTAAGTTATTATAAAATTAAACTAAAACCGAGTTTAATATTAAATAGCACGATGCTATTGTTTGTCTGGATTTTGATGATTATCCTGTATAGATTTGGCTTGTGAGAGGAATGCCAAATGTCCTTTTGGACACCGATTCGCGTAATGTCCCTTATTACCGCACTTATAACAAGTAACGTCCTCCAACTTCTTCGGCATCATCCTCTGATACGGCTGATTTTCATTATGCTGCATATGATGTGGCTGATGCATTTGATTGTTTCCGTCCAACGGTATATTGTTCATATGCTCACTGCTCATTTTACTGCAATGGATTGCTTTATGACCGTGCTCGCCGCAGAAATGGCAAATGATAACTGGCGGTTTCTTCATATCTTTCACGTTCTGATCGGGGGGTGCTGGCAATTCGAATCTGGGATGCATGTACTTGCAGTCCGACCCATCGGGACAGAAGCCGGACAAGTAATTGGTGCATAAAACTCGCCGCACGTGTCTGTGTCGACAGTGAGGTCCGTGTCTGCAGAAACCTCGATCATACCATGGGCAGTCTTTGATTTTGCTCTCAGGATCAATGTGGAGGAATGGACATTCTTTGTTGTGACACGCGTTGAATCTGGAGTAGAAATAACACTCCGGCATTTTCGTCATGTCGTATTCGTGCAGGAATTCACACTGATCCCCTTTTTTGCACAGTCCTCGAAGCCAGTGCTTGCAGACTATCGTGCGATCTCCTCGGACGTGACGAAAGGGACACAGAGGTCCTTTTTGGCAACCCATAGCTGAGGTGTAAAACTGACAAACTGCTGCAATTGACTCTAAAAGTACAAACCATTATTAGTACACTACACTCAGGTGTTTAGAATGAAAACATTAATATTGCATCAAATCAAATTAAAAATTCTCCAATACTTACTGTCCATTCCAGCAAATGGCAAAGGCAAAGCACCAAACTGCTCTTCGAGAGCAACTTCAATATCAAATTTTGTGTGTTCCACATTGGAAATTAACAGCTCCATTTTGATGCGATAATTATTCTTATTTATTTGTTTTCCAGAATAGATTATATTAATATTAAATGCGTTTGCAATAAATTATAAATAAAATCAACAAACTTTTAACTTCAAAACTCACGCATTAGCATTTTAAGAGGTTATTACATCGCCGCGTCAACTGTCAACTGTCCACTGTCAATTGCAGAAATTTGACTTCTTTATGATTCTTTGACAGATCAACAAACGTGTGACCAATGGGATAGCTTCTTTTATTTTAGTATGTATAAAACAAATCCAACCATTAGTCAAAAGCTTAAGTCATGCTTGACCTTTATTAGTCTCAGCCAAATTCACAAAATTGACAAATATTTTGCAATTTGCAATTAATTATTCGGTAATTGTATCCGATTAATAAGCACGTTGTTAGTGGTAACGTGCTTCAAACACTTAAAATTTGGTAAGTAACTAAAATTTTAACTCTTAGTTATAAGCTGTTTGAATTAATGGTATTAACACTGAAAAAATTAGATTTCTCCAGTGATTAAAATGAAATGCCATTATGAAGTATTAGAAATTGATCGAGATGCCACCGACTCGGAAATAAAAACTGCCTACAAGAAGTTGGCCCTCAAATGGCATCCAGATAAAAACTTGGATGATCCTGAAAATGCCAAAGTCCAGTTCCAAGAAGTCCAACAAGCCTATGAAGTTCTGAGTGACAAACACGAAAGAGCATGGTATGATAACCACAGAGAACAAATTCTGCATGGATCCAACAAAGAATATCAAGATAACTGCCTGGATTTATTTCAATATTTTACTTCTTCATGTTATAAGGGCTATACAGATGAGTCAAATGGATTTTATTCAATCTACAGAAATGTATTTGAACAAATAGCAAAGGAAGATTTGGAATTTCTGGAAAGCAAAGATGATTTTTGTGAAATACCACAATTTGGCTGCTCCACTAGTGATTATGAAACTGTAGTGAAACCATTTTATTCTTATTGGATGAGTTATTCCACCAAGAGGAGTTATGTTTGGCTGGATCCATATGATATTAAGGAAATAAGGGAAAGAAAACTTTTGAAATTGGTTGAAAAGGAGAACAAAAAAGTAAGGTTGAAGGCCAAGAAAGAAAGGAATGAGGAAGTAAGAAATTTGGTGGCTTTTGTAAGGAAAAGAGATAAGAGAGTTGAACAAAATGTGAAGTTGCTGGAACAGAAGGCAAAGGAAAACAAACAGAAAGCTGAAGAGTTGAGTAAAATGGCTAGAAAAGATAGGAGGGAGCAAATGAATGCAAGTGCCAGCAAGCAGGGTGAATGGACTAAATTTGATAACTTAAAAAGTGAACTGGATGAAATTGAAAAAAGATTAATGGACCAAGAAAGCAATAATTCAGATGACCCTGATGAAGATCTGTATTGTGTGGCTTGCAATAAAGTTTTCAGGACTCCTAAAGCTTTTCAAAATCACGAGAGCAGTAAAAAGCATAAGGAAAACCTTCAAAGACTCAAGGAAGTTATGTTGGAAGAAGAGGAAGACCTTAAAAATGATGAATTTTCAAGTGAAGAAATTGAAGATGTACTTAGTGACTGCCCTAACGGTTCCTTACCACAAAACGGTTCCTTTACAAATGGTACAGATGACTTAAGTCCAGTAGATGATGCAGAAACCGCGGAGGAAGACGTTCCAAAAGTTCGCAATAAGAAAAACAAGAAAAACAAAAGTGTTTTGAAAGTTGTGCAAGCTGAAAGTGATGAAGAAGTAGAACTGGAGTCACTTAAAACCAAGAAAAGTCGGAGAAGAAGAACCAGCAGTTCAAAGGAAGAAACATCACAAAGAGAAGAAAATGTTAAAGCGAAAAAAGACAAAAAGAAAACTACTCCATTGGAAGGCAATATTGCAAAAGAGGAACAAGACGTAGACATTACACATACTTGTTTGACTTGCAAAAATACTTTTTCATCGAAAAATAAACTGTTTGACCATTTAAAAAAGTCCGGCCACGGAGTTCACGTGAATAAGAGCAATCCTAGTGACAATTTAAAAGGGGCAAAAACAAAAGGCCGTTCTAAGAAATTTTAAATAAATTATTTATTTTTGACATGATTTTGTCAATTGTTTCACATGGAAAATGTGTCTTATTTAAATTAAAGATATTTCCAATTATATTTCCTAAATTTTATTTTTGTAATTAATTGTAATTCATTTCAGATGCGAATACTGATTTTGATTACAAGAAACTTGGCTAAAATGAGGTAAAAGCAAAAAGCAATTTATCAACATCAAAACAATTTTATTTAATAACTATTGTTTTTGTTAAGCGAGAAAATTAATTATCCTTCAGCTGAACGGAACAAAGTCTTCATTCTTGACGTTCTGAAAAAACACTTCGATCCTTCGAGAAGAGGGGAAGTTCTGGAAATTGCTTCGGGAACAGGCCAACATGCCGCTTACTTTGCCAAACATTTCACCAATTTGACTTTCTATCCCACTGAAATCGAAGACGCCCTTTTCAAAAGCATCAAAGCTTATGCTGATGATTTGCCGAAGAAAAACGTTAAGCCACCGGTTCTGGTAGATGTTACGGCACCGGTGAAAAGTTGGCCCTTGGAATGCTCAAAATTTGACTACATTATCAACATCAATATGATTCATATAAGTCCTTACAAATGTACCATTGGTCTCTTTGAGAGTGCTGCCAAATTGTTGCGTCCGCATGGATTGCTCGTAATGTACGGACCTTATGCCGAGGACGGAGTTATCAAGCCGGAAAGTAATGTCGATTTTGACGAAAGTTTGAAAAGCAGAGATCCTAGTTGGGGATTACGCGATATTGCTGATCTGAAGACACTTGCCGCAAATAATGGGCTCTCGTTAATCGACAAATGCGATATGCCCAGTAACAACAAATGTCTGGTTTGGAAAAAAGTCTAATTGTAATTAAGCTTAATTTATTACTATTGTTCTGTTGTTAATTTGTTTCAATAAAGCATTTCAACAAATTCTTTAAATTTTAACGATTTCGCTTGAAGCTCAAATCAAAAGGTTAAAGAAATGGATCCACTATCAAATGTTGTAAATCTTATTGTTTTTTCAAAAAGCTGGCAAAAATGTTGGTACATACAGAGAACAAAAATAAAATAAACTTTTTGTTTTCTTTTGATTAAAATAAAATTTAGTTAAAAGAGGATTTGTAATGGATTTATCAAATGTTTCTATTGGGGTCCATTTTTGGAAAATTAGAAAAATTATTACTAAATGTGTACAAGTTTTTTATTTTAACAAATTTTTGAAAATAAAGTTAAAAAAACATTGTGTTTAAAAATCAATTAGTTAATATAATTGACAGGCATTCGTAAAATATTTCTTTTTTGTAGATTTCAATTTATTGCATTAACATGAATTATTATAAATGTTGCTCTGATAAAGCAACAATTATTTATTGTTAATCACGGCGTTATTATATGACTAATATAATCAATGGTTATTTAATATTTATTTTTGAATTATTAACACAACATGAAAAAATAAAAATAACTTGCCTATTCCTTTATTTTATACAGGATAAAAACGGATTTTAGCTGACTTAATTGACTAATAAAACTATTTTGAACTTCTTATTTTTTTAAAGAATTTTGAATAAGGCAGACAACTAAATCATGAGGAGTTCGGAGATTTTTGGCATAATTTTCTCCGATTATTACAATTAGTTTAAGTCGATTTAGAGCCTTCCAAAACCAATATTAAAAACAAAAATTTGGCAAAATGTCCTCTGGAATCCAAAAATGTAAAAAAATAATAAATACAGGGTGTCCCAGCGAAAAGTATCCAGCCGTAATAACATGAAAACTACTCATTTAAAAAAAAATCCCTAAGACACGTCAATTTTTGTTGTTAAGGGGACATCTTTTGGAATATTTCGTTATGGCGAGACAGTCACCCCCTGCCCCCCACGGCCCCCGACTTAAAAATCTTAAATGGCAAGTGGGGTCGATGGACCCCTCATTTTAAAGAGAATATTTTTTTCAATATTATAGTGAAAACCGCATTTAAATCGATTCAATAGTTTTGTTGTAATTAATTAATGAAATTGATACAAATTGCCTATTTCCAC
>JASKGO010001057.1:0-10125 GCA_030556065.1 Holobus sp. GC000080
AAGCCCTCCGACCTTCCAAAGCGGCATAGCAATGGATTTACTGGGTAGTCGTTTCGGTGAGCAATTGATCTCTCGTCGTGGACCGGTCTAGTGGCCACCAAGATCGTGTGATATCACACCTGTGGCCGGTTATTTGTGGGGTTATACAAATTTTTAAGGTTGTGGGAGTGAACCAGCTACGATTGAGGCATTGGAAACCAACATTACTTGAGTTATTCGCGAGATACCGACCGAAATCTTCGAGCAAGTTATTCAAAATTGGTGTTTACGGATGGCCCAATTACGGAGCAGTTGCGGCCAACATTTAAAAGGGATTAATGGATTATCTTTAAAAAGTAAATATCATAGATGGTTCAACACAAAAATAATAAAGGTTGCCCAATCAATTTAAATTTTCGTTGGTTTATTTTCATTTCAAATCCGATACCTCTAAACGGATCACCCTTTAGAGTAATAATGTTTCAATTTGAAAAAATTCCATAGCGGAGAAAAGCATAATGAGAAAAAAGACTAATATATGAGAGCTGGAGATGTTCCTGACAGAATGCCAACATTTCACATATTCGCCGGAAGGAATCTAATCATTGCCGGCTGTAATACGAATAAAGTCGCTTCACAAAACATGAATATGTCTTGTTCAGAGTTCATTGAAAGCTGCTTTTCAGTAATTTTACAGTGGAAAATTTAATTCTACATTACTATAAACATAAAGTTATAATTTTACATTTAAATATTAATTTAATTTGATATTCAGAATCAGAATTATTGAATTGTGAATTTGAATTTCAAAAAGAGAGCTTTTTTTATAAAAATAAAATAAAATATCAAATTTAGGTCAATTAACTAAGAAGGAAATAATTACAAAAAAAAAAAAAAACGGAGGAAAAATATGTCGTAATATTTGACTTGATTTGCAGTTAATTTGGTTTCTCTTCGTAATTAGATGAAGAAACATTGTGAAAAGTTATCACCGGCGAAGTGCGTGCCGAGAAAGAAAACAGGAAAGAGCGTAAGAAGAATGAGAAAAGGCACGAAGCGGAATGGGAAAAATGAGAAATCAATATTTACGCGCTCTTCTTTTCTGTATTACCGCCTAATATTTTACAGCAAACAGGCGAAAATTGTGCCAGCAAGGCCGCACCAACATCAAATCTTTTATTGTCAATATCGTAATGCGTGAGCGTTTCATTGCCGAAATATGAATTTATTGCAATCATTATTTGCGCAATTATTTGATCTTGCCTTGGCAGTATTTTCGCGTCTCTAAATATAAAATTATCGCTGTAATAATTTCCAAGATTTACATCTTATTATTTATGATTGCTCATTCGGTTTTTACATTTATTCGTTGTGAATTTTTATTTTGGTTTCATATAAATAAGTTTATTGTTATTTTCCAGTAATGTATTCGGTCCAAATTGGTTTTCTCTGGAGAAATTGGGAATCTCAAAAACTTTACTAGAAATATTCCTAAAAAAAAGACTTATATCATATTTTTACGATCAAATTTTTTGAAAACTTAATGGTTATTAGTTTTTCCCATTGTTTTTTGTGTTATTTTTACAGTCAAAGTTCAAATTTTTTACATTCTCTCAAAATTATCATAACTTCTCTATTTTTCAAAGTAGCGGTTTTAAACAGAAACATTTTTAAAACATTTCTTATGTAACATCTTGAATTAAACACCGAATTGAATATTTCAATTTATTTGCTAATCTACTATTAGCTAAAAGAAAGAAAATTAAAAGTGGATTTTTTAATGGAAATGGCAGATAAATTACTTCTCATATTGAAGACAAACATAAAATTGAGTATTTTAATTCTTTTGGCTAGTAAAACTAAGAAAATATAAATTATTTCCATGTCAATTAAATCTTTAATGCAAAGGGATTTTTTGTTCTTTTTAAATAACTTTTATTTGATTACTCTATTTGGGAAGGATTGAAACCTAGAAAAAAAGAGAAATAAAACTGAATCTCCAAAAAGTCGCAAAGTTTTTTTCTATTTAAAAAGTATTTATTTATTCCTCGTCTGGTTTAAAAGTATATCTTAATATTCTCTTTAGCAATAAATTTTAAATAAAAGAGTTTTAACGGTCAAATTGCTGGTCTATGTATGCCCAAATGGTTTAGATTCTTGAAAAATACAAGTTCTGAAGAATTGTTTCTTTTTATAAAAAATTTCCCGGAAGCAAAAATATCTATGAGGCTTTTCGTCTCTTTCCTTTTGTTTTTATTTTCAATTTTATTGGTGTTTAACCTAAAAATTTGATTTCTTTTGAACCTTAACAACATTTTAAACACTTTGTAAGCGATACGACTAAAACATAAAGTGATTTAGAGAAAAAAACGGAATGAAATAATTTAAAATCTTACTAAAAATAAACAATAATTAATTTTTTTGAAAATAAATAATAAAATACGAAGTATATTTATTTGCTAAAAAATGAATGAAAGTTACACCCAAAATAAATTTTAAAATAACTATGCACTTTTGAAGAAATCATCTATTAAATGAAATAATTCAGAAGTTTTTACGATCAAAATAAATATTAATTATTTAACTTATTTAGAAAGTAAAACTTTTCCATATTTTAAGCAACAAGTTCATCGTAATTGCTCTCTTACTGCATAACAAGTAATTACTTTAAAACTTTTATACACGAATACAATTGCAAAGAGCCTTTGCCTAAAACGGAATAATTATCCTAAATGTAGCTGCTTAACTGAAAGCTCACTAAGTTGTAATTTAAAGTTTCTCCCCTTGTCGCTCCCAGCTATGTATCCAGAACTACCTTAACTTGTTTCCTTGCTGAAGTCTAAAAACTCGTTTAGATGACAAAGAAAAATAGATCAATAAAAAAGTGATAAAAACACCTAAAGAATTTTCAAAGAGAAATTTGGTTTTTACCTCAAGACACATAACAAACCATTTTTTGGTTTAATTTCTTTTATTTTATTATTATTTTATTTGTATTTCTTTTTATAATTTACAAGTAAAATTTCATATGAAATAAATAAATAAAATAAATATGAAAAAGTGTAATAAAAATTATATAGAATATATAAATAAATAGAAAGAAAACAACATTAAAGCCAAACCGGAAAAGTAATAAAACAGCTCTTAATTTAAATTCATAACTGTTTTTCCAACGAATACATAAATGCGAAATGATAAAAGAGTAAACAGGAAAAAGCTAGCGCACGTTGGAAAAGTTTCAAGTTGCTTAACATATTCATAAAGTGGTTAATAATTTAACTCGCGCTTACATTTCCCGGTTCGGGGCGCTTCAATAGCAATAGTAAAGTTGAGGGTAGTGGAAGCTTTTCTGCTTCCAGCTCGGCATGGCTCAGCGGGAGAGAAGAGGTTAAAATTGAATTGGGGAAAACTTGGGATGACACGTTATTAAAACCCATTACGCGAAATACCCGAAATTTTAATTACGAGCGACAATAGACGTTGGCGTATTCAATAGACGCGTGATTAGGGCGAGAGGGCGACCGACGAAAAAAAGACGGTTTCCAATTTAAGTTTCGAGCCGCAGCAGCAGGCACGCAGCAGGAAAAGAAAACTGTTTCACCTTTTTATTTAAATATGCAAATGCTCCGGGGGGATAGAAAATCTTCACTTTCTAACTTTTTTTTCTTCCCGTGCTTTCCTCAACCGCTTGCTTTTTTCGCCGCCTCTTTCATTTGCGTAAAGCTTCGCATCGACAAAGGAAAACCGTTAACCGAGAATACAACTTTGGGGAATTTTCCGGTGACACTTTCTTTAAATTTTATATGAGCATTTACGCGAGTGTGTTAGCAGTAATAAATAGGATATGTTTGTTTTTTTATTGCATTTTATGTAATATTTTCTTGAAATATGGATTTTTTTATTATCTTGTGAAATATTTAAGTTTTGTTCTGTTTATGTTTTGTATTTTGCAAATACTTTTATTACAATAAAATTTTTGTTCTTTTCACTCATTGCCCATTCAATCTAATCCCTATCTTCATTATCAACAAAGATAACCGTGCAATAAATTCAACATAGGAAAACCTGTATTTTAGAACTTATCAAAACTCATGAAAAGATATAAAAAAATGAATAAAAAAGAATAGAAAAACATTTTTGTCATTAATTCTTAGCAAAAACGATTAAAATATTGGAAAATTATGAAAATCAAATAAAAAATATAAAAGTTACCTAAGCAAAGATTTGAAAATCTGGAACCGGATTGTACTGAATTTTTATGATTTTCATTCTGCTGAAGGACAATGATATCGGAGGCAGCCTGAAGAGGTTAACTATTACCCAAATAAGCTACAAATCCATTTTATATCATATGAAATTTCATTAAATAGTTTTTTTTTGCAAAAAAAAGTTGAAAATTCAATATTGTCCACTGAGTTTGGTTCCTAAGCCGTAGGCCAGGGAATAAAAAATAGATTACGATTACTTTTTGTGGAAAAAGTTTCTTTTTTTCTATTATACTTTTCAATCTATTGCTCAATTACTCTCTTTTTTTTTTTTAATAAAACTCTATTCAACTTTAATGATAGTTCAACATCTCTTTTTCTTATCGATTCTTGAATTATCTACTCATTTAGTTCTATAATTAATCATGTATCATTAAAATTGAACAAGTAGGGTAGTTGCCGAATTTTTACATAAGCGCTCAAATGATTCTTTTGAATCTAACTAAGGCATACGTGCCAATAAATGTGAAAATTTTTATTTAGTTTGGCGAATATTTAAATTTAAAATTCAAATTTTGCATTTACCTCCAAAACGCTTCCGTGACCTCCATTGGTTATGTGACGTCAATCCGTCCCAATCAGACATGTCTGTTACTGTTGCTTGACTATTTCGTGTATCAAGGTTTAGGACGCTTTGACGTCAAAAAGGTCGCGTCGACTCAGTTTATCGTTTCACGTCACGTGACTAACAGCTGTTTTTTTTAATAACGATTATATTTAATTTTTAATATGTTTGAAGCAACAAATTAAAAAATCAACACGATTTTCGAATTCCTAGTAATTAAATCTATAAAACGCAATGTAATTTCTGCTAATTCTTTATTACCGGTAACTACCCTATTAGAACATCGCCTGATGAAATATTTATAACTTTGATTTCCTAAGGAAAGGGTGACTTTAATTAAAATTAAAAACTTTAAAGTTATTTAGCTCATGGTAAACTTTCAATTAGATTAAAAATTTCATTGATAGGTTGATTGCATTTGTTAGAAAAAATAATGTAACTTCTTTCTCAAGAAAAGTGTGATATTACTTAGAGTAAGAAACTGTAATGGCTCTTTGGCTCATAGCCAACCTTTGAATTTGAATAACCACCTAATAATAAAACAAACTTTTACTCAGTAACAAAATCAAAAGAAAAACTTATAAAAACTTGCAACTCGAAACAAGCAGAAGCCTGAAAACAATTTAAAAGTCTGCATGGCAAAGAATAAACTAGACGCAACAATATCGTTGTAAAACAGGGAGAGAAAAAAAAAACAGAACGGATTCACTTACTTGTTCCGAATTGGGAATGTGTCCGTCTGGCGTCTGGACCCGCACCTCGGCCAGGACGTCCCGCGAGCCGTCCCTCGAGAACGCCGACGAGGTGCAATTGCTGATGCCGTCCCTAGAGTAATTGGACATGCGGTCCCGCGAATAGCTGCGAAGAAGAACAGTGTTAATGCCGCCATCGTTCAGATTGTGCTCTCTGGCGTAGGCGCTTCCAGCGAGGGCTCCTCTCGAAACGTCTCTATTGTAGTTGCAACTGGAGTTCAGTCCATCTCTGCATGGGCCCGGGCCACCGGAGCCGATTGTGAATGCTGATCCTGTGGGACGCGGACGAGGGCGACGAGGGTCACCTCTCGCTGCGGCCATCACGTAGCTCCACATTTCTGGGCATGGCACGTTCTCACTTCGCACTGGAAAAACCCAAAACCACTGATCATTAATCAATCTTTAAGCACATTAAGTTTGTATTTTGTTTTTTTGTTATCGGCGGAAGTCTATTACAATTTAATTGCATTAAGGTTTCTTTTGTTTAGATAACTTTAGTTTAATGATAATTATTGTTTGGCGTTATTAGTTTTAGTATTCAGTTTTAATTAATTGAAATTTAGCTAGGTCCAAGTTCTATTGCTTCATTATTTTTGATTAATTATACTCTTAATTTTTTTTTTCTAGATACAATAAATTCAAGGGAGACTAATAAGATTGTGTCCTTGCCAATTATTTGATTTTCATTTTATTCTATAAATATTAATCAAATTTGTGCATTTTTTTAATGAATTGCTAAAAAATTTGGATATTTTAATAGAGAACCAATTGAATAATGAAGTTTGGTTGCGAAGATAAATGTAAAGTATTATTTACTTCAAATGGAGCACCCTTTATACCTCAACAAATATTGAATCTACACCCAATATGCTTTCCACTGATAACATTTCAAAATTTATATTGTAATTGCCATCAGTCAATACCTGGAGGTCAGCTCTTATGGATATTCTAAAATAATTTCAAGTTATTAAAAAATAATAATAATAAAAAGCATCCCTTAATATTAAAGTAATAATTAAAATTAAATGAAAATAATTTAAAAATTATAAAAATCAACCCTAACTAATAAAATAATTACTGAAATTTAATGAAAATTTTAAAAAATTAATAAATAATATCAAAAGGCAACCCTAACTAATAAAATAATTATTGAAATTCATTGAAAATTATAAACAACATTTGAAAAGTTATTAAAAGTTATAAAAATAAACCCTATCTATAAAAGTAATTACTGAAATTTAATAAAAATTTTATAAAATTATTAATGAATTGTAAAAATCAACCCTAACTAAAAAAAATAAATTTTGAAATTCATTGAAAATCATAAATAATATTAGAAAAGTTATTAAAAGTTATAAAAATCAACCCCTACTCTTAAAATAATTCCTTAAATTAATTGAAAATATATTAAAATCAATAAAAATTTATAAAAATTATTCCTAATTAATAAAATAATTAGTAAAATTCAATGAAAAACGTAAATAACATTAGGAAAGTTCTAAGGACCGTAATTAATAAAATTATTATTAAAATTTAATATAAAATGAAACATAAAAAGTGTTTAAAAGATATTTAAAGTTGTATGACTCAACCCCTAACTTTTAAAATAATCACTGAAATTAAATAAAAATAATTTAAAATTTATAAAAAAAAATTAAGAAAAATCACCCCGTTCTAAGAAAATAATTGATAAAACGCAATGAAAAATATAAAAAATACAAATTTTAAAATCATTAAAAAAAAATAACTTGTAATTTTTGAAATTATAAAAAAAACAACATTTCTTGCACATTTACCTTCAACATTAAATAGCGGACAACACGTCGGAAACTTAAACACACATAAAAACTTTTAATTGAAGGCTAATACCAGGAAAGCTTCAATTAAATAGGCACCCTCGGTATACAACATTATTAAGCTCAGTAAGTACTACGCACTTAATTAATCATTCCTTTGAGAAATTAATAAAAGAAGAAAACAAAAAATCACACTATGCAAACGAAACGAAACTCATACTTCAAAAGCCACTTATTATAATCAAATTTAACTTTACTATTTTTTATATTACATGATATTTTTCACGTTTTTTTTTTCAAAAAGAACATTATTATAACTTAAATAAATGAACAAAGGACTTTCACTACAAATTTTAAAACAGTTTTTCTTTTGAGTACCTAAAGCTACTATTAATATAGCTGAATAACCTTTCTGGGAAAGACTCAATTTGGCCTTAATTATTCGAAACAAAGCCATCCTCACCTTAATTGCTTGTTTATGCTGGTACTTAGCTATTACAATTACCACAAAAGCAATTTGGCAATAAACAATCGATATGCATGTAAATTATCTGATATCTCAACAACCGTTTAATTAGTGTAGTCTTTACTAATAGTTCCATTTATTTATGGGTCTACTTAATACGTAAAATTAATTTTTTTGCGTTTTCTTTTAAATTAGTTTTCAATATAGTATTTAGTGAAATAGTAAAGTAGAACTTGAAAACAATCATTAAACTGAAACAGTTGATTTAAAATTAAATTATAATAAAAAGATCAATTACCTAAATTTTTAAATCTTGGCTGACCAATTTATTGTTTATTGTTAAATTAGTCTAATCAGCAACTCTGTAAGATATATGGCCTCATTATTTTTAATTATTTTTAATGGAATGTTGGATCATGTAACATACGAGTACAGTTTTAAAGGTCTTTTTTTAGTCCTAATATGGCAAATTGTTATTTTTAAATCTATTTTATTTCTGAATACAGCTTTAAATTTTTTTTATTTCAATTTACAAGCAGTCGAGAACTTAGTGGCAATTGCATTTTTAGTTGAAACACCCTGTATATTTGCAATGAAATTAATGAATTAATATTAATCGCGAAAGAGAAGTAAAAAATATGTTATGATAGACAAATTGACTTTTCTGGGTGTATTTAAAATTTTAGATGTTGATTTAAATGAGTGTTTAATTTTTTTTAAGGACCTTTTGTAGGTGATAAAAGAGAGCGACGTCAGAGTTGAGAGATAAAAGGTACATATCTCGGGTTTGAATTGCTCGAGGACCAATAAAGTGGCCCTTTTTCATTCGTCTTCCCTTTTACGGCCACAATAAGCTTTTTATCTGTAACGGTTTTTATTTTCTTACCATTTTTTTTTTACTTCTTTTCTTCCCCCGCAATCGATTGTCCTAATTTGAAAGATGCAAGTTGTATCATTATAATGGAATCATTTATTTGCAATTTTTATTGTGGCAAGACAAGAACTAAAAACTCTTGCTGCATTTTTAATAGAATTTGTTAAAAAAAAAATTCGTTTTAAATTATTCTCAATTATTCAGAAGGTATTCCATTAAAAAAAACAACTTGCGTTTTTCTTCTTCTTTTAATAATTACTATGATTACTATACTTTTTGGATGGTTTTATTAAACAACCTATTAGATAATGCAGTTTGCCACTAAAATAATAAGAAAAAACATGTACCGTTTTCTGTTATTAACAAATGAATATCTAAATTGGACAAATTTTAAAATTAATTGCTGTAAAAATGAAAATACTAATGAAAAATAATTTTTTTGGCGAAAACTTTTTAATGACTGATATTTTCTAATTTTATTCAGAGTTTTAAATCTTTTTTTTTTTAATTAACAATCTTTTATTATTGCAATAAGTAACTTGATTTTTTTTAATGCGAAATCTTTAATTTCTATTATTTATCTCTATTCTGCAATTAATAACATTTCTAAAAAATTTTATCGTTTATTATGTTTTAATATAGCAATTTTTACAAAGAAATAAAAAATACATTCTGGATAAAGATTTAGCTATTAACCGAAATTAACAGCAAAAACTGCTAAACTTTGCTCAAATGAAATACCCTGTATGTTTTGTCAACTTTGGAAATTATGGAGACGCATTTAATAGCACAATGGCCACTTATAAATTGATTGTTTTAGTGCAATTGCAATATACACTATTCACAACGCTATTAATTGTAAATAATAAATACAAATAACCATTATAATAATACATTTACATATTTCATTGGAATTATTAATAATTTACTACTGAGTTAATTATTTTATAAAGCCAATTATCTTGCTAATGTTACATCATGCGTACCAATTATTAATGTCCACTAATTAAATGCTTTGTTTACTACTGTACTAGAAATTTTTGAATAATACTGAACTAAATTAATGTTCTAATAAGGTAGTTACCGGTAATAAAGAATTAGCAGAAATTACATTGAGTTTTATAGATTTGATTGCGGGGAATTCGAAAATCGTGTTGATTTTTTAATTTGTTGCTTCAAACATATTAAAAATTAAATATAATCGTTATTAAAAAAATCAGCTGTTAGTCACGTGACTTGAAACGATAAACTGAGTCGACGCGACCTTTTTGACGTCAAAGCGTCCTAAACCTTGATACACGGAAGAGTCCAGCAACAGTAACAGACATGTCTGATTAGGACGGATTGACGTCACACAACCATTGGAGGTCACGGAAGCGTTTTGGAGGAAAATTCAAAATTTGAATTTTTAATTTAAATATTCGCCAA
>JASKGO010001058.1:0-10193 GCA_030556065.1 Holobus sp. GC000080
ATTTTAGGTGAACAAGAATTTTGATGATAATAAGATAGTCAAAAAAGCGGATTCGATAACATTGATAGTTCTCCAGATATGGGTAGTCGGCCATTGGAAACAATCACCCTGTATATTTTAGTGAGACGTATGATTTTGTTTGTCATATCTAAGTGCATAATTGTTGGTTTCGGTTGATGTTGTTGCTACACGCAAACAGTTTTCTAAATGCTCGTCATTAAATCCTCTTTGATTTTGAAATTTAACATGCTTCATTTGACTAAAACGCTGTTCATACGTGTAAGTGTTTTCAAATTGTGAATTCATCGATAGAGCATGTTTTACAAATGCAGGAAATTTCTCCTTGTCTAAATATGATTTGTAAAACTCTTCCAAACCAACCTGATTAAATTTCTTTTTTAACTGTGATTCGCAACACATTTCACAATGTTCCATTGGTAAAATTCCTGGCAATAAATTCACGTCAGCGAAGAATGGTCATCAAACTCCTGGTTCAAGCCATGTATCAACGAAGCGTATTTATCCGCCGATATTTGTTTCAAATATATTTAATGAAAAATAGAGGAATTATCATTTTAAAGAAATGAATAAAAATCAAACTTTTGATACAAGAAAACAATTGGAAAATAGGATAAATATGATGACACCTACTTTGATTTCGGAAAATTTGATCTTTAAAACGTACTTTTCGAGATTTTCTAAAGGGACAAACTATTTGATTCACTTGGTACATTTTTTATTGTCGAAATTCGGGTAATTGGGCAAAAATGGAAAAAATAGACGTTCATTAATTTTTTTTAATCAAAATTAATCACAAAAATTAGAAAACTAAAAAACTGCAGTTTGCTACCGGCAATTAAACAGCCCAAAGCGCACATTCTATGAAAATACTCATTGTTATTTATGCTTTTAGAAAGGAAAACTTTATTTCACAATTTGAAAAATAAAATTAGGAATACCTCTCCTGCCCAGAGAATCCTATTTTTTTAATGTTTTTTTTTTTATTTGTGAAAAGGAGGTAATTGTAAGAGTTGGCAATTTTTACAATTCAATTTATTTCTGAATGCATTGCTAAGAAGTAAACAGGATTAAATTTGTTTCTCTATTTTCATTGTTTCCAATTCATAGCGAAGATCGGAAGAAAGTGCGGATTTGTTGGCGGAGAAGAGCCGAGTGGCTGAGGAGGAGGCGATGCTCTTGAATCAAAAAGCATCGGAGGCTGAGCAAGAGATTACGCGGATGCGCCTGAACGCGCTCCGCTCCGAAGAGGAAAAGGTGACTCTAGAGCGGAAGACGCGCGAAGCGGAATTGCTGACTGCCCGTTTGGTGGAGGAGAGCGAGCGGCGCGCGGCCGAAGCGCTTAAGTTAAAAGAGGAGCTACTGAAGGCGCGCGCGGCCGAAAAGGAAGCCAAACAGAAGCTACTCGAGTTCGTCCATAGGACCAATTACACGGCTAGTCCCATTTCGGTGAGTTTTTTTAAAAATTATTATGAGTTCATTTTTTTTTTCTGGATTGAAAAGCAATTGTTAATGAAGCGTTTGCAATTACTTTATTTAAATTACCTATAATTATTGAATGTCAGCTTTCCATATGGCTTCCGCAGTTTTCTTCCACGTATGCTGAATAAACTCCCAGTATTTTAACCACATGCGCAAACGCGATAATTGCTCCTAGAAACGAACTTTTATTTCACGTGTGTTCTGATGTTTTTAACATTCAATAGAACTTTTAGTTTTCATAAATTGTTCTTACTATCAGTAAATAATGACCTTAATTTTTTTTTGCGTATGCAGAGCGTAACGAATTTGTACACATCGCCGCAGCCGGATTTACTGGTCGAACCAGAGGCTCGTATCTCGCCCGATCTCAACCTAAATATCACCGCCGCTTACGATCTAGTAGTGAACAATGCCGATGCTGACCAGCTAACACTTGAAATTCAAAAAGAAAAGTAAGTCCATTAGCTATTTTCTTTATTTTCTTTTTCCAAACTCTTCACAATTTTTTCCAAATTATGCATTTTTTTGTTTGTTTTTGGTTTTTAAGAGAAGACTATCTACAAAAAACGAAACATTTCGAAATTCAGTTGCGCGAACTGCGCAGCGAAATAGCAGGCCTGAAGGTAGGAGATAAAGTGCATGACCATTTAGACCGTTTGCACGAGCAGCAGGTGCAGATGGGCGACAACAAGTACTCGACGCTGCGGAAAAGCAAATCCGGTACGACCAAGAGCCGTGTCGCCTTCTTCGAAGAGCTCTAATGTTATGCCGAGAGTACCAACGGATAATCTGGTGTTTTATGTGTTTCGTGTTAAGTGCGGTTGCCCACCAGTGTAGCCCATACTACTGAGTGATTATAGGATTAGACTTTAGAGGACAAAAAGATAAGCAGTGAAGAAGGTGAGTGTTGCCATCAATGTTTAAATAGTCGTCAAAAGTAATTAAATGGTAAGATGTTAATTAATATGTACAATTAAATATAAGTACTGCGTAGTTGTATGAAAGGGAGCTAATGACAATACCGAATAATAATTTGTGTTATTAATTGTTGAAATGTTTTTTTTTAATTGTATTTTTCCGGTTGTTTTTTTTTCCAGTTTCCTTATTTAAATCTACTAATGCAGCTTATAGTACATTTTATCTTCTCAAGGGTGTCATCTTCCAAATATTCCCAAATATTAATTACAAGTTTGAGTTGTTCAAGTTTTTTTTTTTTACTATCTATGGTGCAACAGTTTTTTTTTACATTGCCTCGGTTCCAATTCACTACTTCACCTTTATCTGATTCTGACCCAGGGGGAGCGACGTACTAGACAATTCTACATCTACATTTTACTTCTTCTGTGGCTTTCATCTCTTTCGAAATCGCGCCTTAAATAGGAAAAAAAACTACCGTTTTCATTCTTATTAAATTATTTTTACTTTTTCCAACGTGCATAAAGAAATTTCGCTTGGTTTCAATTGTTTTGCTCATCACTTATTTTGATGGGTTGCATCTCGAAACAATTCCTGGCAAAAATGTCTCTAAATTGTTCGAATTCGACTTTCCTACTTAATTATATAAAATAATATTTTTTTTAGATTTAAGATTTCAAAAATAGTGTTAAGCGTTTTGATCTTAATAGATAGATTAGAAATTAAGTGGACTCTTTGAAATCCTCGGGCCGGGGTGGTTGCTCTTCTTGTACAACCGCTGTTGCAGGCGTGAGCTTAAGGCTCCGATGAAGTCGTAATGACGAAACTTGTTCCAACGTGTATAAAGAGATTTCGCTTGGTTTCGATAGTTTTGCTCATCACTTATTTTGATGGCTTGCATCTCGAAACAATTCCTGGCAAATATGTCTCTAAATTGTTCAAATTCTGTTATGTTATCTATTAATCGACTTTCCTACTTAATTATATAAAATAATATATTTTTTTTTAGATTTAAGATTTCAAAAATAGTGTTAAGCGTTTTGATCTTAATAGATAGATTAGAAATTAAGTGGACTCTTTGAAATCCCCGGACCGGGGTGGTTGCTCTTCTTGTACTACCACTGTTGCAGGCGTGTGCTTAAGGCTCCGATGAAGTCGTTGTGACGAAACTTGTTCCAACGTGTACAAAGAGATTTCGCTTGGTTTCGATAGTTTTGCCCGTCACTTATTTTGATGGCTTGCATCTCGAAACAATTCCTGGCTAAAATGTCTCTAAATTGTTTGAGTTCTGTTATGTCATCTATTAATCGACTTTCCGGCTTCCCGACTGTCCGGCAGGGACTTATGGACGTGAACTTAGTTCCACGATGGCGCGATAATGTAATGTCAACTATTATATAACTTCGATTAACACGATCTCATTCATTGTATCAATCTTTTTTTGTAGTACTAAAATCATTAAAAAAAATCACAACTGATGGTAATCTTCAAGGGCAGATTCTGAAACAATACTTTTTCGTCTGGTATAAGACAACAACATATCAAAATATTTCGGTGCTTTTCAAACCTTTCTAAAAGTTGATTTGGACTCGGTCATTAGAAATAATTCTTTTAAATTATTCCTCGAAGATATCAGCAGCGACATTTTCTCTTAAAATCTGCCTTGCGGCTAATCTGGGCTTAGTTATTGAAACGCAAATAGGTTTTGCTTTTTCACAAGCTTTATCGTAAATTTATTTAAAGGATGAATCTGCAGTTTTGCAACCACATTTATTACTTTAATTATGTCATCAACCAAAATAAGGGCAGTTTTAAGATCATTGCTTCATGTTTGTAATTTTATAGGCACCCAATTTTGTTGATGATTTTTGCTCCTGCAAAATCATTAACATTCTCCTCTTGTGGACCAGAATTGGAAGAACTGAGCCTAGATGGAGAAGATGAGGCCATGGATGATACGGAAGAGTAATGATCCAACTTGTCAAGCTTTTCCAACTTATCAAGCTGGTCCAGCCTGCTCAGTTCATCAAGCTTGGAATTAATTCCTTGAATGTTTTGCTCTATATAGATTTTATCTAAGGCAGCTTGTCCAGTCCATTCTTCTTCTTTTCAAATCTTGCTGATAAAGAAGTTACTTTCTCTTCCATGATTCTAGCATAATCGGTGTGCTCTAATCTGATTTGATGAGCTTTCTGGCTTACTGCACCTTTGAGGAAATACAGTCCAGAATCAATATTTCTCTCATCCAAGAGAGACTCATAAAAGATTAAATCGGAAATAAATCCTCTTTTCTCTTGGTAGTATGACACAAGTTTATCAAACTCAGGTGCATTTTTAAGCTCTTTTAGGACATCAGATATATCCCCCTCATATCCTAACCGTCTTGCATTGAATAATAGGTTCAATGGTAATGGTGTTTTGTAGAGTCTTCCCCTCTTCTTACGCTTCATGGGCATCTGGTCTGAGCTTTCATCTTCCTTTACTTTATTTCTCTTTTGTTCACTTTCTGATTGAGAGTGAGAAGTAGACCTGTCAGAATCCTCTCCTGATCTAGAATCATCAGAATCTTCTCCAGACTCACAATTCAAATCCTTTTGCTTGTCCTTCTCTTGTTGTTTTGGAATCGGGATTTCGAAAAGGGGCTTCATGGAATATCTGGTAGTACTAAATCCAGTCACCTTCTCTTCTATCTCTCCTTCTTCCCCAAAACTGCTAGAAAAAGTTGACATCTGCTGTACCTCCAGAGAAAACATATTCATCTTGTCATCTGCCCATGTTAAGTGCTTCGATTGTTTGGAATCCATCATAAAGACAATAATTCCTTGGGAAAAATGTTTACCGCGAATGCAAATATATCAAAAAACCTAATTCTCATAGAGTTGTGAAAAATTCATGTATCAAAGGAAGTCTCTCTAATTCGCAAGAACTTATCAAATCGATCGAGTCACTCCTGACGTTTTTCTTATCTAGTTGGAGTTGGCCTACGTTATCGATTGAAACTTTTTTGTGATATTAAACAATTGGTGTACTGATACAGTTTGTCCATAGAAGGAATGGAACTGATTATAAATTTTGAAAAAACCTTAACAAAGATGTCAAAGTGTTCACTCCCCTGTCGGCTATTTATACGAATACCAACGCTGAAGTCTGAAAAAATGAAAAAAATGAAAAAAAGTTTGAACTGGCATCCAGCGCGCTCTAAATGCTATGAAATCTTGAAAATGTTGTTAACCATCTTGATCGCATACAGTACGAACGTTTTTAGGGACTCAGTGTAGTGATAAATGGGAATCTCAATGGGCTGACCCTTGTGTGGTATATGTCTTACGTAGATAGAAAGACGCTCAATACCGAAGCCAATCCCGGTAATAATTTTAACCACTTCCTAAATGTTTTTCATAATAATTCTCAGAAAATTGTCAGGATTTTTCAGTTAAAATGTACATAATATAAGTATAAAAATTAATTACATTTATTCAGAAATAATTTTTTGTTATGCGATTTTCACGCGTGAGGTGTGTTGAGAGTACTGTATTGAATGCTCCAACATTAATCAGCTGTCATGTTTACGTTCTTCTGATTAGAGGGCAATATCATTCGCTCTCTGAAGACTAATGGAACATTAATCACAATTTGATTTCCGAGAATCAATAATGGTTTCCAAATATCTCCAAACATTAATTGCAAATTTGAGTAGTGTCAATTTTGTTTACTAAACAATTGATTTTTTCATCGCCCCGATTCCAATTCACTATTCCACCTCTATCTGCTTTTGAGATATTTCGCTTTGTTTTGATAGGGTTGCTTATCGCTTAGTATGATGGGTCGCATCTCCAAACAATTCTTGGCAAAAATGTTGCCAAATTATTCGAAATCCGTTATGTGATCTATTAATTGACTTTCCTAGTTAATTGAATAAAATATTTTTTTTTAGCTTTTATGATTTCTAAAATAATGTTAAGCGTTATGCCATTAATATATAGATTTGAAAATAAATGGACTCTTTGAAATTGTTCTTCATTCGTACAAAACGTCCATGCTTCAACAAGTTTTACTCATCGAATCTTCCAATAGATCCATAAAAAAATTACCACTATTTAAGTTTAAGAGTTCTAACCTGAGGGTTTATTTAACGAGCCTTTCCCTCTGCAACTCAAGAGTACAAATTGTTTATAACTCAGGCATGCTCACAGAAGGAGATGTTTCACATGATATACTTGTAGTAAATGAAACTACTATTTGCCCTGACCGCATAGCTATTTCAATGGCTTGTTTCCGACGCTCTGAACGGCCGACTTTGATATATAAATACAACACTACAATAGTCAGTAGTGAGATAGGTGAAAAGCCACTACTCCACAAAATTTGAAAAATTCCAACATAAAAAGATGGTATACAGGTCGAGAAATATATTTTAAATATTTGTAGTAGTATAATAACTACTTCAAGCGCTCCAAGAACTAAAAAGATAATGCTTAATGCATTTGGACCTGAATTTATTTCATCTGAAATAATTTCATCGCCAAATTTCATAATGCCAGTGGTTACATCACACCAGCAAGTGCCATACTGTGTGACTAAAGCGCACAAAATTTGAGAAAACAAAGAAATAATATTGAAATTATTGAACTTATTTGAAATGCGATATATCCCATTGTGTTACAATTTGAATAAATATTAAACAGAAATTGAAATTGAAAATTGATAATCTTTCAATTGTCGATGATGGCGCCATTGCATTGATTGTTGTTTTGAAGAAAACAATTTGAAATAATCTCTTTCCTAAAAGTTCGGAGGCAATTAATTCCGTTGGGCACCATAAGTAGTTATGATTTGGGTGTACACGCCTTTGACTGAAGGTAGAGGTCATGCCTTTGACAGAAGGTCAAGGCCGTGATTTTGACAGCAGTCAAAAGGACGTCGCGGTGACTTCGGCAGAAGGTCAAGGCCGTGATTTTGACAGCTTAAATCTTAATTTTTTTAGCAAAACATCTATATGAAGCTTTAAAAAAATGGGTGGGCGATGTAAAGCTAAGATTGCTTATAATTCCAGATAATATTCTATTATTAAACGCTGATTGAATAGAGCTAAATGTTACATTCTTAACAATTCTTCAATTTTTTTTCTTCTTTAATTTTAACGTTATCAACTCACGAAAATGAATAAGTTATGCTAAATTACTCTCCAGCTCAGACTGATGTCCTACCACACTGTTAAATAGTTTACACCCCCGAAGAGCTTTACGACTTAAACTAATCCTTTTCCTAAAAGCCTTTCTATTTCGTGGAAGTTCTTCTTGACTTTTCAGCACCTTTAAAAGTGATGAGTGTTGCCCAACCATTTTTGAAGATTGAGGCNAGCTTTACGAATTAAACTAATACTTTTATTAAGAGCCTTTCTATTTCGTTGAAGTTCTTCTTCACTTTTAAGCACCTTTAAAATTGATGAGTGTTGCCTAACAATTTTTGAAGATTGAGGCATAATGTAGCTTTTAAGAGTGTAAATGAAAAGTGTGACTGCATAAGAATTGTTTGAAGTTTTATAGTTGGAACCCCTCCCCTCTAGGAACCAACATTATACTCTGAAAGACCAAAAACCCTGTAAATTCAAGGAATTGAATAGTCATTTTTAGTTCAATATAACTTTTTTATTTCTCTATGTATAGAAAAAAAAAAAATTAAAAAAAAAAAACATTGGTGGAATCTGAAAAGAGAAAATAAATGTTAAACAAAGCAAAAAACTTTTTTTAAACTTGCTTACAATTTTAAAATTGGCAAATTAAATAGTCCTCGAAGTCGAAGACTGCAATTTTGTCGTGCACTGTAGGCAGCAGGGAGTCCAACTCCCAGAAAAAATACAATAACTAACTAATAGGATATGTACTCTGGTACACATGCCAACACTTTTTCCAACTGCTCCTCGTATGAATTTGCGTCGATGATGACACAGTCACCTTCGCAGAGGAAACTGCAAGTGTTGAACATGTTTTTTTCGAATCAGTAATAAATGTCTACAATTTATACAGATTTTTTCGTAAAAATAATAATAACAAATTTGATGGTAGGGTTATTCTGAAGTGAAAGTAACAGGATGCATTGAAACATCTGCGTATGCGCGCTCTCACTCATGCATACCAAAAGGTACTTTAATAAAGGATATTGTCGTGGAATGCGCATGAGTAAAGGTAAAATTTGAGGAACTATTCCAAGGTCTCGATAGTCTCATGCATACGAAGCGATATTAGCACCACGTGCGGGCAATGCTCTGAGCGACAACGGAAGTTGTCGGCTACGTTGCTAATCGTGAGCATTTTCCCATAGGTAATTGCTGATTGGACACTATTTAATTGTATAAATAGTGTCCGGTAAAAGAGAGGATGATGGGATTGGTCTTGGTGTCGCGACGCTGTTACGCTGCCGGTCAATAAAGTTATTGGAAAAGTGGACTCCTGTGTTTATTTGCAACATCTCCATGCCGTTCAAGTTCCAGGGCCTGTTATTAACTCTCACTAATTCAGTAATAAGCTTGGAGGTGCACGTATCGTATGCAATGGATATATTTTCAACATTTCTACTAATTGCTGCAGTTTTTCACAATTCAACTCTCTATACAACTGCACGTGCTAAAAAAGTAAGGGAGTGTTATTGCTCTTTAGCGTTCAATGATGATTTTAATGATACATGGCCAGATAATTGGAATAAAATGAAATTAAGTAATATCATAGGGTACCTTCCAAATATAACAGCACCAGAAAATCAAATTGTTTTAAGTTATAAAATTCGTTACTTTAATTATGATGGAGGAATTAATACAACTGAATGGAATTTTATCACCACTGATAATTTAAATAAGGAGAATTTTAAAAATATTAAAAATTTAGATATAATTTCACATTATAAAACAATAATTATTATACTAACTGTTTTATGAATACTACTATAGTTTCATCGCTATTTTTAATGTTGTTATATATCATTGGTAAAGATGTATTAAATTAATATTTAGTTTACTATTCAATGTTTGTTGTTGTTGCGACAACAATTTGAATATGTTCAAGAAATTTATTTTTATTACCGCAACAATAAACAAGAAAATATATAAAAAAATTATTTATTTCTCAACAACATAATCTGGTATAGGTCTCACGCACGCCACTGTGGCCACGGGCACCCCCGTTATACCGCCGTGCCCCGCCCGCCGCCTCTTAGCCTGACTCTACCCACTCAAACGATGGCGGATGGGTGGTACTGGTGGTGGCTGGGCGGTGGTGGCAGGGGAACGATGGCTGCTGTGGTGTGGTGGATGGAGGCGGGCTCCAGTTTCACATGCGCAACCTACTTATCCAATCGCATGCACCCCACTTTAATGGCGGGCAGGAGTGAGATTGGAGTGTGGCAAGAAGGGAGTGCTGGAGGGTAACGAAAAATGGACTGGTGGTGACAAGCGGAAAAGAAATGAATGACCTGCCAAAATTGCTCGATGTATTTTCTTATGGGAAATTGATCCAGAACCGGCTCTCCCCATGTACTATAATTGATTAATAATTTAAAATGTGTATAATACATACGTTCTCTTTTAACCAATAAGAGCAGTTTAAAAAGAAGGCTGTTACCAAGCAGATGTTACTGCTAACTATTAGTCTTTATCACTGGCCTTTTTCATTTGAATAATGCTTTCTTAGAGAAAAGTAATATCCATTTTTGTGGTGGTGAGCTAAAAAATAAATTAATGTTATATAATTAAAATTTAAAGAAAGTTAAAAAACTTACATAATTTT
>JASKGO010001060.1:0-17305 GCA_030556065.1 Holobus sp. GC000080
AATTTAAAAAGTATTCATCGAATAATTATCAAATATAACTTTTCTTAAAGGTCTTTTTATGCTGAATAATAAAACAGAATAAAAAATGTATAGTTCCATTTGAAAAAATTGAGTTATTTTGAATTTAAAACTATATTTTTTTAGATTTTTTTCCGAACACCCTGTGCAAAAAGTGTTACAATAAATAACCGCTTCTTATGCACTCATTCCTTGGGAATAATTCACAAAAAGAATTATTAAATGATCTTTTAAAATAAGAAAGTTCTGATTTTTTTACCGAAACACGATTTTTTTCAAAAACAACCGGAAGCGGACGATATTTCAAAAAGTAACTAAGATAGAAAATTTTTTTTTGAATAAAATTGTCTTTATTTTTATTAAGGAATCAAAATAAGAATTAAAAATTGGGGTGTTCCACTTAAAAAAATGAAGTAAGTGTTAACTTCCGGTATAACCGGAAATAACATAAAGTGGAAAATATTTTCCAAGAATGAAGCATTTGCTTAAATTGAGAATGGAAAAGAAAAAATTAAGTTCGCATTTATAGTTCTCCATATATCGATGCCCTCCCGCTCTCGTGAAACACCCTGTATTAAAAACATTTTTTTTTTAATTTTCTATATTTTGCTAACTATGTTTTTAATTTTTATCTATTTTAAAGCATTTTTCTTTTCCACAAAGGAAAAAAGATTACCCTTATTTCTTTTCATTTTAATCAATAAATTATAATCGAAATTTATTCAATTTATTTGAGAATAGCAAATTTTTCAGTTTTATTCTAAAACCTTTTTGAAGTTAAGAACAACCAATTTGCTTTTTATTTGTACAAATATCATGAATATTTTTTAAAATAAATGAAAAAATCATTTAAAAAATTAATTTGCACTTTGTAAAATGTTTTTACTGTTTTTGAAAAAAAACAGAATTTTTTTATGTATTTTTAGAATATAAAAAACCCAATTTGAAGTTGTAAAAAATTAACTACTATTTGCTTTTTTGCAGATTATTCGGCACAACAGGTTACTGTGCTGCTTGCAACAAAGTGATCCCCGCATTCGAGATGGTTATGCGTGCCAAACATAACGTTTACCATTTGGAATGTTTTGCGTGTCAACAGTGCAATCACAGGTTTGCAAATACTTTCTTTTATTAAGTATAAAAGAGATGTTTTAAAAATGTTATATTTAAAATAATTCAAAATTAAATTGTTGTTATTCATACGTGGCGATAAAATTTTATTAAAAAATAAAATTCAATTAACAATTAAAATATTTTATTATAAAAGTAATTTCAGATTCTTAAAAAAAAAGTTTATAAAACACCCTTTAATAAATCCGTCATGTGTCCAATTACAAATTAACAAAGATTTGTTTTTAGGTTTTGCGTTGGCGATCGATTCTACTTGTGTGATAATAAAATTCTTTGCGAATACGACTACGAAGAGCGTTTAGTGTTCGCCAACATGGCCTATAATCCGAGCAGTTTAGCGCACATAAGAAGGCAAGTCAATAATTTACAGGTAATGACCCGATACTTTAAGACTAATACGTACTTTACCGATAAAAGAGCACTTGTTAAATGAAAAGAAAGCCACTATTTATACCGAAAATCATCCATTACGGGATCTTGTTTTTTTCTTCTTCTTATTGTGCTTAATACGTATTTTGAAAAAGGAGAAAGAGTGAGAGAAATTGGTCGCTCTCTTAATGGCACGGAGGAATAATTTTGCTAGGGCCCATATTTAATAGCACTCAGGGTGTAAACAACGTGGGCAAAAAGGGAAGAGCGAGAAAAGGCAATAATATTTGCAATATTTTATCCATGTAGTCTCTACGGCGAACAGTACAGATATACGTAGTGTAAAGACCATCAACGTAAGAGCTTCATTGCTTCGCTGCTTTTAGCTTTCAAACAAACCACTTACTGAAAACTCCACTCAAGTCCATTTCGTTCATTCTCATCCAGATACTACTTTCTCAGTGTGTGTTTGAGTGCGCGTATTAGTAGACACATTTTTATTATATTTTTTTTTTCCGCAGACTAAAATAAAATTCGTCTATATCCTATATGCTTTTTTCGGTCCTTTTATTTGCTCGTACATCATTTCAAATGCAAAAAATATTCCTTCTTCGTTTGTTCGTCCAAGCTACTTTACATTTGAATCATTTTATTCTTGCAAAAAAACGTTTTTCTTTGCACAAACGAATTTTGCAATAAAGTTAAGCTTTAACAAGCTTCTATAGAAAGAATTATTCAAAATAATTTTGAAACAAATATTCTTTAATAATCTAATACTTAAATGAATATTTTTATTTAAGTTGCAAACAAAGCGACAAGAAAAAATGATTTTTTTTTTTTATGTAAACGACCTTATAAGTAATTCCTTTTACTTTTATCTTATATATTATTTATTATCTTAGTTACTTTTAAAAATATTTTGTTTCTATTATAGTCTTCAACTCTTCTAAAATTATAAATAAAACCAAACAAAATCTAAAAGAACCCACATCTTGAAAATTGATTTATTTAAACTGATTCAAGATTACTTTAAAATTAATGTATTTTTTATCTTTTCTGAGTTTAGATAGTCAAACCATTCAACTGAAATCAAGAACTTATTTTTAAGTATAATGGTTATATTTCAGAATAAAAAAAGCCAAATTTTTGCACAGGAAAATTTCACTTTAATTTTTTCTTCACATCGTAATCATTTGTAATTAATTAAACCAACATATTCATATTGGTATAAGGTTCAACAAAAAAGGGTCTTGCTTTGTTTCACACTTATCTTAAAAAGTTGAAAAGTTTTATATTTTTTAGGAAACGTTAAAAATAAAACTTTTCTTTATATCCAGAAAACAAAAAATCGATAGGAGAGAAATATTTTTTGTCGGCAAATTTGACCTCTAAAATGTATCAATATATTTTTTCTAGCATTTAGTTTTCAACATCCACTATAAAAATAACCCTGTATAATTTAATATATTCGACATTTTATTAGTTTTAATTTAAATTCATAATAATTTGACCAATCAAATAATTTAAAAATTTTAAATATTTGGTAAATTTTAACAATAAAATAAATAATAATATAACCAACTAAATAACGTAATAAAATTCAATTATTTCTTAAATTTTATAATTGTTTAAGTTGAACACTGAAAGCAATTGTTCGTATATCAAATTATTATTAACAAACAATTGCTTTAAAAACAAAGCGATTGTTACGTCATTTGATAACATTTCTTTCTTAAATGAGTCTTAAAGTGCTAGAAACAAAATAAGGCTTTTAAGAAACCAAAACAAACCATTAAAAACGTGAGTTAATAATATGTTTAACCAACTATTTCGTTAAAGAAATTTCTAATGGGGGCCCTGGCATTAGACATTTCAAAAACACACTGCTCAATAAACACAACAACCAGTATTCATCGCAATTAATGCAAATTAATATAATTATTTATTAAAATATTAAATAAAACAAACAAAAATTTCACAGCTTGCTATATCTAAAAAGAAATATGAGTAATTGCCAATGGTAATAGAATATTATCGCAGCGAACCATGACGCTGAAGCTGTAAACATCTAGCGAAATCTTTGCAGGGTTACTCAATCCATATAAACATTACTAATTAGTAATTATAAATATAAAATAACGGCATCTTATAATTAATATGCAATAATCGCGAAAGAATCACCAATTTCGTTGTTTATCCTAAAGCTCACTTAGCTGTTACATCGTAAAATAGTGCAGGGAAAATAGTACTACAGTTTTTTGCAAAATTAAACTCAACCCGACTGTTTCGCACTCGGAAAATTGGTGCAAAATAATCAAGACACATTTTATTTTCAAATCTGCATATTTGTTTCGTAAAAATAAAGCTTCTTACCTGCGAAATCTTGGAAAATTCAGGAGCTACACACAACTGCGACTTTTGCACTGCACTAGCTTTACAATTACTCACTGCGCACGCGCACTGGTTTCAATTAACAACCCGCTAGATTTAAAAGTTTGCCCAACTGCCATTAAGAGAGCGGCCGATGTAACTTTTGCGAAAATTGAATTAAGAAAAGTGCCGAGAGAGAATTGCATGTGTAATGTATTAGTCCTACAAGTTGGTTGATGGTTTTCAGCCAGCAGGAGACACACTAAGCGGTCCCAATACCGTTCTCCTGACGTCCCCGTCCTGTTACAGCGAGAAGAACTCAGTGCACCCAGGGCCACAGCGGCCGCACAGTAACAGTGCCCTTCTGCAGCATCCCAACAACAACAACAACAATAGAGACGACGGGTCAAGCGGTTACGGCAGTCCCGACTCCGAGACCTTCGATGCGCCCCAGCAATGACCCAGCAAGTGCAAGAAGAGGCATCAGGCAAGGACACGGCTGCTGTGAACGACGTCGCGATCTCAACTAGTCTATCTGGCCAAAAAAGCGCCCCCCATTTGCCCACTGGAGGAAAACCGGCAAATGGACCGGCATTGTTTTCTCAAAAGGGCGCATGGTTTTCGACAAATTTCATAATGTATACGAATTGTGTTTTGTACATAAATAAGCAGTTGTACATATTGATTAAAGACACGCTTAGAGTATTATTATTATCAATCGTTCTTAGGCGAGCAGAAGAAGATTATTGAATGAACGAGTGCTAATGGAAGAAGACAAAGTGCAAACCGGAACTGTTGTATACCAAATGTCACGTATACGCTCTTATTAATTATTATTATTAATTCTACATATGATTATTATCCTCGTGGCCTGTCACAGTTTCACGTACTGCATGTAAATAGTCATAAAATCTGTATAAAATCTCCCGTTGTTTAAGAAGTGCAATAAATGAGAAGTTCATTAAAGAAATTCACAGTCTCTATTATATACTATAAGAAACATATCGCGCAATCGGTTCATCTGCGTATCGTGCTTGCCACGCTCGACACCACATTCAAAAAATGCATTCCCCTGAGTTGTTGTATTTTCGCAAATTGTATTCTTTGCATATACTTTATCTGGCTCTTGTACATACTTATATTGACTAATATTGAACAAACAATAAATGTTGTCTTTTTGTTATTAATTTCCCTTAATTTGTAATTTGTTTCCTTGGTAGCACCGGCCGATCATTACTGCTAATCGCTTCATTAATTACATTAAGCCAAAATGGCACTAATTTACGCTACAGAGAACTTACATAGGTTGTTTTCAAGCTTTGCAACATTTGCAAATAATTTTCATTTTTACAAATTTAACAATAAATTTTAAGTATAAAATTAAGTTTGCTTTGAATAAAAATATATTATTAATTTCTAAAATCAAACGTTGCAAAACTTCGAACAAAAATATTTGTTATGGAGATTCAAAATGCAGAGTATGGATTTGCTAAAAAGCCTTAAAAATTTCTATAAAAATACCGAAATACTAGACCAAAGGCTAGCAACTAAACCACCGAAAAAAAAAATTTTGACATTGACTTTCTCTTCCGAGAACTTTCCCAACAACCAAAGAAAAAAAAGTTGCTAACCTTTAGTCCAATAGAGAAATAGTTTGCACATTAATATTACTGGCAATGAACACATGGAGTCTTTCAAATAAAAAACCTACTGTTAAAACTCATCGTGGCGACTCAGCGCTTCGCCGAAATCGGTGGCTTGCGATCCGACGAACAAATCATATTTGTTCAAAATTTCTTCCTTGGTTAGTTGCTGATCGGCATCACTATCAGCTTCGAAAATCAAATGTCTGGACTCGGCTTCAGCATGATCGAAATCCGGCGGCAAAATCCAATTTTTCACCTCTTCCTGGTCCATGAAGCCGTCACCATCCTTATCTCTGTACAAATTGAACTGTTCCCTTTCAGTCTTGACCCAATCGGGTTCCTCGTATCCTTCTTCAGCCTTGTACATGTCTCCAATGTATTCTTGCAGGGAAATCTTGCCGTCGCTGTCCTTGTCGATGTCTTCCATGGTTTCCAAAACCACAACATCCTTAAGACGGTCGCTGTTTTCCGGATGCAGAAACTCGGCGAATTCGGATTTCGTTAAAGCGTCATCGCCATCCGTATCCGCTGCCTGCCAGCGTCTTCTGTCTCTGCGCATCATGGCTTGGTAGCTGAAACCCTCGTCATCTTTTTCCACATCTGCAGGATCCATATGCTCCAGAAATCCGTAAACCATCTTTTTATAGGTTTCCCAGTCGAGTTGGTCTTTAGCGTCCGGATTCTGTTGTTTCCATTGTCTATCGACGTCTTCCATGATGTAGCGCTTTTGCGTAAAACGAATCCAATCCTTCAATTCTTCGTGGGAAATTATTTTGTCGTTGTTTGTGTCAATTTTGTCAACAATAATACTGTAAAAATTGTAATTTAAGAGAAAAAGTTCTGCAATAAATCAAATTATCTATACCTTAGTCTTCTTCTGCTTTCTTCTGGTGGTAACTGATCAAAAGTCTTGGCTTCTTCTCCGAGGAATGCCTCATGATCATACTGTGCATTGTGTTGCTGATCATGATAGTGTTCTTGGTTGCTTAGGTCTCGATCAACCACTCTATCCTTTTTCTCACCTGCAGCAGGTTGTGGAACTGCTAATGTGCTGACCACAAGCAGCACTGTGATCAAAAGGTATGTGGAACTCATTGCTAACTGTAAACATAGACTTAAATAAGTAAAGGTCAACCAAATAATGGGTTTGATACTCCCACATTAATTGCACTTGAGTTGATTACTTTAACAAATGTTCAATTACTTTGCTACGTTTTACAATGCTTATAGCATTAAGTGCTTTATCAACTTATACCAAGAACTTAATATTTAAAAGAAAAGAAAAAAACAGAAATGCTGCTTAGGCAATGTAATTTAGTATGCTGTGAAAGCAATTGTTTTACAATGTTGCACAAAAAAGCATGGAAAAGCCGAAAAGCAATAAAACCTTTCTTAAAATAGAAACATAAATAAAATGCCTAAATTTATAAGCGGAAAATCTAAACACAGCATTATTTTTTTATAGAAAAATATAAAATAAAAAACAAAAACATGCAAATATTAACCTCAAAAAAGCTTACATAAAAAACCAAAGAAATTGTTAAGGAATTAGCAGCAATTAAGAGCGATCTTCCTCTTCGCAGTGAGGATCCAATACTGCACAACTTATCCGGCAGTTGAGAAACTCCAACTCATCAAAAACTATTCTTGTAAACGTTAACGATGCTCGTTCTCCAGTTTATGTGTTCTTTCCCGATTCGCCCAATCGAATGAGCCGGAGATTTTGAACAATTCCAACACTTGATTGCGTAATATCCGTTAATCGACCGCTAGTTAAGTTCATTAATTCAGCATACAACTTACATTAATTACAAAAACAAGCACTGTTATGAAATTTATTTACAAAATAATTTCCCGAAAGCAGAGACGCTAACCTCTAATAATGAAAAGAAGAAATCTATAATTTTAGAAAACGGCAACAGATGGCGGAACCTTGCAAGGATAATATTATCCTGGCGCTTAATATGACTTTTTGTGGCACTTTTGATTCATGTACCGTCATTAAATTTTATATTTGGTTTTAAAAATGTTCACGCAAGCCATATAAATTATAGACCTTATTGCACGAGCTCACTGGAAATATTTTCATTAAAATTTATGTCTGCTTGTAAAAATTTCCCTCTTGCTTTTTCAAGGAGGCAAAAAACAGTTTCATATTTTTATATTGTTAAATTTAAGCCTCAAAATAAACTCCACTTGATTCAAATTCCAAAGACAATGTAGAAAAACAACCGTTGTCTTAAATCATTGATCGCTTAAAAAGCTTTTACAATTTTAATAGGGAAGGGTTAATTTGTTTAGCATAAAAACACAGCGAATATAGTTATAAAGTAAACCATTAAGTGAATTGCACACCCTGCACTAATAAAGCAAAAAGGTCTGAATAAATTAATTACTCGCCAAAGTACATATTTTAGAAGTAATTCGGTGGCAAATTGAATAATTTGCATGAAATTCCAACAAGGAATTTTCTTCTTTTCGTTTGATGAATGAAAATCGATTATTTATTTGCATCGCGTTGCAATTCCAATGCCTGTTAAAGTTGAATTATATTTTTCTGCAGCTTCTTATTTTGCTATCCATATATTTCGTTGAATTTTTTATGTAGAGTCTCCACACAAAAGGGGTCTAAGACTCGAATGAAGAAGATCCGCGATCCTTTTCGACATTTCCTATTATTTCGTCTGCTCGAATGGTTCGACACGTAGAAATGTCGAAATAGATAAATAGAGACGCCTTTCAAGGAGGAAAGCTCTTTTCTTGTTCATTTTAAAAAGAAATGCGCATAAATTCCGGGCAACCAGAAAGGATAACGATAAGACGGCACTTGAAATCGTTCTTACTTTTTTTTTCCTTGTAGATGCTTCATTGTGAGTTTTATTGTTTTTAATGAATTATAAATTTAGTATCGGTGATCGATGGGTTCAAATTTTTTGACTGGGCTCAGAAAATTTTCGGAAAAATATGGGACAAAAAAATGTTTAAAAAATATATTTTTTGCAATATTTTTATTTATTTATTATCATTTTTGATTTGATTATTTTTAATTAATAAAAAATCAGTAGTAATAAGTTTCTTTTCATTACATTGAACATTCAGCAACAATTTTAAGAAAAGGTGGTATAAAAAAGTATTTTTTTTTGAGGAAAAACAAATAAATAGAAAAGTTTTGAGAGCAATTTGTTAATTCTTTATTAGATTTATTTATTTATTAAACTATTTAATTAAAATTTAAAATTTTATATATATATTTTTTTTTAACAAAAAGAAGTATGCCGAAAAAAGGTTTATCTATCGTTTTATGAACAAATAGAAATAGAACAGACAATTTTTGAAGCAAGAATTCTTTTAAGTAAAAGTTGAAGTCCCACACAAACAGAATTTTAAAATAAACTTTTCAATAAATCCAACTTAATTTAATGATCATAGATCCAGATCAAATTCTGCAACATTCCGTCCAACATACGAGTATTCCTATATCCTACAAAGTAACTTAAAGTAATGTCTTAGAATTCAAATAATTTTATGTTTATTCACGGCTTAAAAATCATTAATATAATTTATTTCATTAAAAAAGGTAACTAAATAAAATTTAAAATAATTCAAAAACATTATTATTTGTAATTTCTACTAAATATACCAGCTATTAAAAAACCCTTTTTCTTAAAAAAGAAGTGTATGAAAAGAAAAATATGAATTAAAAAAAAAGTATTAAAAAAATCAATTGGAAAACGATACTATTAAGTTATATTTTTTTAAATGAAAGAATTAATTACTTTAAAAAAAGAAATTAAATACATCATAGAATTTTTTTTATTGAAAAAAAAACTATCTTGAAATAGAACAATTTTTTTAAGAAGAAATAAAAGAATATAACTCGTATTTTTATTTTTGTAATAATGTTAATTTAATATTTGTGATTTAGAAAATCCTTCGTTTTATGCAAGGGGTTTGATTGAACTCGTCCATAAAAATATTTTTCACTTCTAAGCAGCATAGAAATTTGAGAATTTCAGTAAAGCGATTTAACATGATCCGAATGACGATGATTTTTTTTAAGCTGAAAGCAATTCCGCTTCTACCGGAAGTCATTACCAACGTCATTATTATAAACCGCATTCTATATATGTTTTTTTTATTTTTTGGGTTAAAAATAGGCTTTTAAATGAAAATTATTTTTCTCAATTGAAATTGAAAAATGTTGAGATGTCTTTCTAAGGTTATAACTTTTAATACAATGAACCATTATTAATCATTTTCAATTTTTGTTCAAATTGTAATACAATAATAGAGCTGAAAACTAAGGAAGTTGTTAAATTTACCAAAATATTCTTGTTAGTCTTAAAAAGAAAATTTCTAAAGTAAAAAAATAAAATTAGTGAAAACTTTATTTTCCCAAATAGAATGACCTATTTTTAATTATTCGAATTGATAGAGGACAAAGAAATAATATAAAAGTCATAAACAAGTCCTACACCCAACACACAGTTCTTAAACAATTAATTTTTTTCTGAAAAAATATTGATTATTATGGAGCTGGTATGCAATAAAGTCATAAAAATTATTAATAAATTAAATTATTCGAAAACTGTTAGGAAACTATTACTTTTTCATTCTCTTTTTACCCTCTTCTGATTTGAATTCCAATTTTAAACATTGCTTTTTGAATACTACAAATATTAATTTGTAAATCCAACAGTTTTAATAGTTCTCAGCAATATTGTCTTACAATTTGAGAAAAAAATATTATTACTGGTTGATATAGGGTTATAAGTTTCGATCATTAAAAGATGTAACAACAAATTTCAATTTAGACAATATGAAAATAAGATCTCAAAAGGTTATTAAGATAAAAAATTAAAAAATGTTATCAAAATTATATTTAGTTTAAGACTATTAATTGTTTTTTTTTTTTTAATAGGGAGCCATTTAAAATAATAAAGTTGATTTCGAGTTCCGACATAACGGGAAATGCCACCATCCTGAAAAATTACCATCAGCTCGCATCATGGATAAAATGCAATTCAGAAATTTTCAAATTTCTAACTAGCTTAGAAGTTAAAAATATTTTAACGGACGGATTCAATCAATCTGTATGTATAACAAAGTGCAAGAAAAGTAAATAAAAAAAAAAACACATAAATAAGAATCAACTTTACCATAATTCATTTTGAGAAAAATTCCGTATATCAAATAAAAGTAAAGGATGCCCTTATGAAAGATACTTTCAGAAATAAAATAAAAAATGTTATTCACGCGGAAGTCGTTTTCCATTTAATATATTTTCCAAGGAAATTCACCTCAAACAATGGCAGAAAAAAGTGTTCGTTTAAAATCCTCGATTTGTTTATAACCCTGCTCTTACTTCCAGCATTTCCACTGAAGCACTGAATGGGAAAACAATAAAAGTCAAGCAAACAGATCTACGATATTCACGTATAGATAGATATTCTCGTATGTAATAAAACGTTCGGTGAAAATCCAAGGACTGCCAAGAACTGGCGGGGACCGCATAAAGGAGAAACGCTTGTACGTCTTCATACGTCAAGTGAAACCATTCGGAAAAAATCAGCAGCGAACATTTTCATATTTTCCCGAACAGATGTCATACACAATAAATGAATAATACCGGTATAATATCCCAACTCAAACACGCACCACTAAACAGAGAAACAGAGTCGGCGGGACACATAAAAAACAACTCATCCAGCCCTTTTTCAATTAAAACAAAGAGCGTGGAAAATTGATGGCGCAATTTACAAGTCAAAGGACATTGATTTGTTTCTGCTGAATTACCAATAGTATATAGAGTGAGAGGATGTTTGTGCCTCGCAGCTAAATCCAACCCCGCGCGCAAGAAGAAGGATTCGATGAATAAAACATTCGCTCGTGCGAGGTGCTAAAGGAGGAGCGAAAAAGAAAGTGCCACAGTTGCCTTGAATGCCTGGAACGGACGAAATGTGTGTAGAGAGTTGAAGGGAGGATATTTGTACTGAGCGGGGCAGAGTATTCGAAGAAGCGTTTTATTTGAAAATTAGTGCCTTCGTATACAAAACCATCGATTTACAAGCAGTCGGGGTGAAAGGGGTGCAAGTAGTTACCGGCCACACAGCCCCTGGTCGTCCGTCCTAATTTGGTGCATCGTCCGGCGACCCTTTTCATCACTTTGTATTCCAAATCCATGTAACAAGTATTTGCGTTCGGGGTGGATTCGTTGGAGGCGGCTTCCTCGTCGTATTCCTCTTGATTTTCCACTGCCTTTAAACAACAATAACTTTTTTCCATTATAAAAAATATTTTTAGCAGTTAATTTTCCATTCTAAAAATTCTTTAATTAAGGAAAAAGATCATTTCGGAAAAAGATTCCAACTTTCTGCCACTTCTGATTATTCCGGAAATTTCGGTTGTGACTTTACTTAACTTTTTTATTTTAAATGGACTTTAAACACTGCTTTTAAACAACAATAACTTTTTTCCATTATAAAAAATATTTTTAGCAGTTAATTTTCCATTTTAAAAATTCTTTAATTAAGGAAAAAGATCATTTCGGAAAAAGATTCCAACTTTCTGCCATTTATGATTGTTTTCGAAATTTCGGTAGTAACTTGACTTAACATTCTCATTTTAAATGAAATACCATGTTTAATATTTTTCGGTTTGATTTTTCTAAGAGAATAATGTGGCTTCTAGAGCAAAAGTTTTTCCGGTCATTAAAATATGCTTTAGGGAAGATTTTTCATTTCATTATTATAGTAAATTTAAAAATTCTTTTGATTTATTATACTTGAATATGAAATTTAATAAATTGTTTAATTAAAAAATTGCACAGGATGTGCCAGAAAATTTCTTAAGGATTAATAGAAAAACAATTTTTTTTCCATAAGGATCTACCTATTTACTTTTAATTATGCCGATTTGTTTTATTTTATAAAAGCTATAAGAAGTAAATAATTTTATTTGATTATATTTTGCAAAATATTTAAATAGAAAAAAGGTTTTACTAATATTTTTAAATACCACTTTATTGTTGTATAAAAGGCTTTTTTTAATTTGTTAATCTTAAAAGATTTTGTCTTTATTGTGGTATTATTTTTCCAAAAATGATAATTACTGGATAATTGTTTTATACGTAAAATTAATAGCAACACTCATAAAATTTGATAGTAAAAAAATATCACAAAAAGTTAAAAAAAAAATAGAAATAAAGTTACTTGGTCTGTCAAAAGCTATTTCTAAAACAAACTTAAGTAATGGGGAAAACATAGCAATGATTATATAGAAAAATGAAGTTTTTACTTAATTAAAAATCATATTTTTAAATATCACTTTTTGTTATTGTGGTATAAAGGATTTTTTTGAAAATTTGATAATCCTAACAGATTTTGGCTTTTGGTATTTGAATCCTTTTGGAAAAAATGATTATTACTGGATTTTTGTTTTATACGTAAAATCAATAAAAGCAGTCATGAAATTGCACAATTTGATAATAAATAATTAATATCTCAAAAAGTTTTTAAAGAAAATGGAAAAATTAAAATATGAATTGTCTACAAAAAGCTATTTCTAAAACAAACTAGGTAATGGAAACAAAAACAGCAATGTTAAAAATTTTAATTTTGTGACTGATTTAAAAGTTCAAAATATTTTAATGGACTATCTATCAATCTATCAATACTTTTTCCTGTATAAAAGAAATTAAAAGGCTCACCTCATTGTTGGCTTTTATAAAAGCACTTTCGGGTTGATTGATGGCCAGGACTCTGGCAGGACTCGAGGTGCTTACTAAACCCAGAAAGACAGTGACCAGTGGCAGCAGGACTACAGCTACATCGAACCTTTTTCTAGCCATCGATGATGCTAAAGTCAGGATGATCAACTGAATCCTGATCGAAAACCGGGCCCTCTTTTTATATTTATCCGTTGTTCAGAAAGCGCGCATCAAGTAAGAGAATCCTTATTGTGAGGAGTATGGATAATTAAGGACAGGAAAAACGCAAGCGGAAAATAAAAGGAAGTCCTGCAATGTCATTTCATTACGAGCAGCGCGAGCAGTTTTTTTCCCCAAACGAATCTTATTTTGTGTGAGCGAACGCCGTTCGGAACGTGCCTGATTTAGGATTTCCGAGTTTCCCCAGCCGCACCCTTACGTGAAGAGGCCCGCAAATAAGAGGAGACGATTGTCGGAAAATAGATACTGACTGTAGTAGGAAAATTCAAACTAACAAAAAAGATTGCGTTTTTATTTTTGCGCCAAAAGGTGATTTTCCGGTAAATAAGTTATTCAGGTGGCGTCCACGGTAAAATTGGCGCAATTTCGAATTCTGCACAATTTTCGCACCGAATCATCACTGGATACTTTCTTCTGGAATTTTACTTGCTACTTTTATTTTTCCATTTCTTTGGGTTTTCCTTCTATAAAGAAAATTCGTTTTCAATTTGCAAAACGAAAAAAAAAATTGAAAGAAAGTTTAAAAAAAGTAAATTATGTTTGTGGAAGTTTCCCTGAACGATATAAAGGGGTAGTAAACAAAATAGAAAATCCACTTGATAATCGAGTGCAGAGATGAAATTGCATTCCTTTGTGCTTGCGAAGTTTTCACGGAAAGTGTTAATGCTACTCACTTACTTGAACTTGATATCATTCGATTAGGCGGAAAATAAACTTTCAATCAACGTCAGTTTCTATTGACCCGACTGGCTTAAGTTAAATGCTATGAAATTAGGACCTTCACATGATTTAATCTTAATATTATTTGTTAAGAACAATAACAACTTTGTCGTACTTAATGGTACTTTAAAATTACAACTTTACTAATTTTGTTTAACAAACTTACCCTACTTAAAGTTATTTTTTATTGGTAATTGATGCAGTAATAAAAGTAACTTAAAATCTTTTGATTTTTAACAAAGACCATATTTAAATTTAAAAATTGGTTCAAAATTAAAATATAAGACTAATTAAGAAACCATTTTTTAAATAAAAAAGACCCTATTTAAATTTTAATTAACAGTTTTTAAATTCAAAACTGACTGAAAATATTTATTAACTAATTTTATTGCTAAATTATGGATTTTTTTGCAACTTACTACCAATGAAACAAAAATATTGTCTCATTTTTTCACGATATTTAACATTATAATCAATTATAATCATTTTGATAAGTGTATGTTAAGAAATTCACTTTGCAAAGTTGCGTTAGTATTTCGAAAATGGACTTTGCAAATCCAAATCCATATTTTTTTTTTACATTTATTTTAACATTTTACCAGATAAATAGTTTTTTTTTATTTGATATGATACTATCGCATCAAGATATAGAAATATTTTACCTTTAAAATCAGAAGAAAAAAATTGGCATTTTTCAATTTTGCAACTCCATAATATATAATCAAATAGTTTTTTTTAAATAATTTATAATTGTAACAAAGTTACTCAAGTTACATGTCCCGTAGTTTTAATAAAAAGCTTTTTTTGTGTTATTTTAAAACTATTAAATGTTTTGTAAAAGTAAATTGATTTGTAATGTTAATGAAAAAGTAAATAAAACTCATTTACTTTCTTACATTTAAATGACAGAATAAATTGAATATTAAAAACTAAAAGTAAAAAATACACATCAAAGTGCAAAAAAAAAAGAAAAACTTAAAGAACAGCGATGTGCATCAAAGGAAATAAAACTTTCATTAAGTATTGCCTTACACTTGGCAGTGAGTAGCGTAAAAGTTGCACGGGTACATTTTAAAGAATCTTTTGCTAAACGTTAAAGTAGAGTGTAATCAATTAAAGATTGGCATGCAAGTGAAGAATAAAAATAAGAAAAAGAAGAAGAAGAGGAAAGTGTGATAAGAAGGGAAGAAGGAACGAGCGAACGAACGAACCGATTGTGCTGACACGCTATTAACGTGCCACTTGGGGTGTGATTCTGCAGCTTCCTTCCTTTATTACTCCTAAGGTTACTAAAAGGAATTCTCTTCTGCTACGTGCGTTCCAGCAATACTCTTCCTTTTTCCAAAAGACTTCGCTTCGGTAACGAGCAAACGTTTCCAATGTTTCTCTCCTTTCTTTTTCTTATTTCTCTCTCCCCTTTGAAGGCACCACCCCCATCAAATATCGCAATGCAAACTATAAATATCGGCAGATACCGTCGCATCACTTATGCAGCCAGAAAAAAAATAGCACCCTTAAAGAGATAAACAGAGATGAGTTATGGAATCGGCTGGTGCAATTGACGTAATTAATCACCGGTGGGGTTATCTTCGAACCGCAGCAGGATAACCTCTGGAATACCAAATGTTGCTGCTGTTGCGGGTCCTTAAACGCTCGGTTGGCTTGGGCCCAGTTTAAGTGTTACGTAAATATTTCACGCGGGCTTTACGGACGTGTCGCCCAAATCCGAAAAATGTCAGAAAATTCTAATTTATTGTCTACGTGTGGCCGCGTAAAATTCTTTAAAGGGCTTTTTATTTCGAAATAACTCACCCTGGAGATGTGCTCTTTGCGTGTCACTTTGCTTGCTTTTATTGTGTTGCGTATTTGTTTTTCCAGGGCGAAGTTTCAAAGTTTATTTTCGTCCCGGCCGGTTTCGTAATAACATTTATACTATACGTTTATGCTGGTTTATTTTACCCTTCAAAGTTTCAAGTTTTTTTTTCAGAGATCCACATTTATTTATTATTTCATTTTATATTCTTTTCAAATTATACTTTGGAATACTCATAAATTTTTCTTTATAAAATTTTATTAAAGAAATTTCTTAATTAACTAAAAGATATATTTATCATCATTTTTTTAACTTTTCTTGTAGTAAGTTTGTAATTAATGGAACAGTTTTGAATATTCAATAGAAATAATTACTTTTGTAATAGTAATATAAAATTGCATTATTAAAATTTGTTTAAAAAAATATGTTTTTGACTTTATTATTACAAAAGTTGATTATTATTTTTGTATTAATAATTATATTCGATTACCTTTTACCCTTCAAGTTTTTATTTAATTTGAGTTTAGTTTAATTTGTCAAAATATTTTTCTTTGCAAAATGAAAAAATAACACTAGTAAATAATTTTTTTTTGCATAAATTTTGCAATTGTTACTATATTTAATGGCCCATCTTCATTAAAAAAATAGTTTTGTTCCAGTCACATCCAGTTTTGTTTTTACTGTGGCTATAGGGCAATTTTCTCAACTCGTTATGACTAACTCCTAGTTTTATAGAAAGGGTTTCGTTTAAATGGCCAAAATGGCCAGATGTTTACGCCCAAATTATATCCGTTTACAAAAATCGGATATGTGTCCTGGTTCCCAAATCATTTCGAAAAAAACGACGATTTTTATTGGTTAAATTATTTGGTGTACAGTAAATTTTGATAATTAATTTCAGGAAAACTATTTGAGATAAAAAAAGAAATTCTTAATTGATATTTTAAAAGACTATCTAAATAATTTATCAGATTCTTCATAGCTAGTTTAATTTTTGAGGAAAAAAGCGACTTATGTTTTTTTTAATGGTAATGAAGGATACCTGATGGGCTAATTTTTTTGATTTATTATTGTTTGATGGCCTTTGTGAATTGAAAAATTGATATAAGTTTTCATGTGACCAAAAAAAATTTGTTGACTAGTCTAAAAAAGCAACAGAGATTGTAAATTTCTATGTAATAATTTATACAGAGTATTTTATTTGATAGAAATAATATTCAACTTTGTTATTTAAAATAAAACTCTTGTCTTTTTGTAATATATTTTTAACCATTCTTTAAAATGTAATAA
>JASKGO010001063.1:0-28646 GCA_030556065.1 Holobus sp. GC000080
TTTAAATTGGTCTTTAATTATTTTTTTCAAATTCCCCATTTATTATTATTATTAAATAATTTAAATTAAAATTTGTAACACACTTTGTATTGGGAAATATTTCGTTTTTAAAGTTAAATCTAATTACATTTCATTTTTTTGTTAATTATTTGATATTACGAGTAATTAGTATTAATTAATTATTTTCACCAATTCTGCTCATATCTTATCCGATTAAATTAATTCTATTTTAATTAACTAAAAATATTTGATTAAACATTATTTTCAGTTTCAACTTATTCAGAAAATAATTAATTAAATTACATGTTTTATTCCTGGAGGCTCTTTTGATTTCATCAAACGATAAAAAAAATATAATCCAATTTTTACTGTTAGTACCAAATTATTTTTATTATTATTTTTTTGCAATAAATTGTTATTATTACACTCAAACTATTTAACTAAAATATGAAAACCAATTAATAAAATCACAATAAAAATAAATTTACGTAATTTTATTTTTATACAAATAAAATAATAAAAATTTATAAATAGAAATTTATAACAGAAAATGCATAGTTTAACCAATTTTCTATTGTTATTATCGTATTACTGTAATTTCTATAAAAATGGCAAATGACTGGCGGAATGTTTAATTATTTGTCACAAACAATATTTTAAATAAATATCGAAAGCCATTGCTTTAATTTCAACCAATAATTTGGTAAATTTTCCTCATAACTATTTATCGGTAATTAATTTATTCATACATTATATATAATCAGAGTCAACAGTTTATTGCGTTAATAATATTGTTATAGAATTAATAACTATGGAAATAAATCAATAATATTTAAGTCAATAAAAATGAAATTAACTGTATATTTTACAAGTTTATGAACATATTTATCATTTACAACCCTTACAAATAACTGTAGGGAACTGCAAGTACCTTTACAATAATAATAATAATAATAATAAAAGGTTAAAATCTTCGAAAAGTTAGTTCCGGTTATTGCAGCAATACAAATTCCTAAAACCACCCCCACTGTTTACTTAGTGCAAGTCTATAAATAGCAAAAACCGAAGCCAAAACTGTTTTTTGGTAAAGTGCCTCTAAGCACAACAGCCGCTTCAAACTAAATTCTTTTTCAAAATCATTAAAGAAACAAAGAAACCAAAAGTAAGTAAATCTGATCAATTAAAAAAATCATGTGATAGAAAATTCTAAATATTTTCAATTTTTTATTATATCAAAAAGTAAAAAAATGTATATAAAATTAAAAGAAAATATAAAAATGTTGTTTATTTAATTTTCTTAGATGAAATTCTATCAACTGATTACCCTGGTGGCATTCATAAGTGTGGCCGCTTGCCAAGCAGCACCGCCGACTGCCAACGCCGAGCAGAAAGTGGTGAAGAACGATAATGGAGTGCCCGTCTATCAATCGCCACTGCCAGATAATTCCAATAGCAACAACAATAACAACAATTACGTTCCGCACGCTACGTACCCCTACGCAGACAACTACCCCAATAGTGCCTACGATGGTTATCTGGTGCCTGCCGGAAATTTGCAGTACACCCAAGAATACATGACCTCTTTAATGCCAGCAGCTCAGGTACGTTTCGCACAAAACAACATCAGCAAAATACCAATAATACTCGCTCGTACAGGAACCGGTGATATAGGGTTAAAGAAAAGTTATTTTAATGAGAGAAAACTCTTCTTTAAAAAGTTGATTTAGTCGGTTTAGTCAGAAGTTTTAAATCATTGCCAATCATTTTTCTAAGTTGGGGTTAGAATGCATGAATATGTATTGTAGGAGCCAAAAGGCTATAAAATATCCATTTATTTAGCTATAAAAATTTGCCTTAGGTGTTTTATGTCGATAAATGTAAAACATGTTAACCAAGAGCCATTGAAGTGCCGCTCGCTTAAAAAATATTTCCGGGAAATCAGAAAAACAAGACAGAATTTTATTTTGCATTTTGATAAGAGATATTTTGCCCTATAAATTAACAGTACAAATTGAAACATTGAAGTAGTTAATTTTGAGGAAATTTGATTTATACTGTGTTCTCAATTACTAGAGCGAAGTAAGATTGAGGCTTAAATAATCAATATAATTAATCTTCTTCGCCGACGTATGATACACCAGATGAGAGAACATTTTAAGAACTCTAAATATAAATTATTAAAAAAATACAATTCTATAGAAAAAGTCATAACTTCTTATTATAACTTTTTAACTTTCTTATCGAACACCCTATATAATATAAATATAAATTAATTTTAAACTGTATTCTTTATCAATATGTTTACGTCGTTGAAGAAAAAAATAAATTATATTGATTAGTTAAGCCACAATCTTACTTTGCTCTATTAATGGAGCACACTGTATGTTGCACCTGCTCTAAAAGTGGACACCACCGCGTCCTTAAAAATGTTTGTTGGAAAACAAAAAAAAAGACATGGATTACATTTTATTAAGGAAAAAAAATTAAAAAGTTATGTTTTGAGAAAATTTGATTTATGTATGTCCTCTAAATAAAATTTAATTAATGATTTCGATAAAGAATACTATTCTTTATAAGATAAAATATAAAAATATTTTATAAAATAAATTATAAAATTAGAGTGAAAATTAAAAGCCATTGAAACCATATAACAAACTAACAAAAAACGTCATAATCTTGAAGGATGCTTGATGAAAAACTATTCTTTATTTAAAATCTCTGAAAGTAACAATTGTAGAAGTTTTTGCTTCAAATACTTTTTCAATCTCAAAGTTTATTTTCTTTTTGTGAAGGCCCTTACTTGATAAGGTAGATAAAAAATATGAAGTTATCATGAAGAATGAGGAAATTATGATTTTTTTCTCATGACCATTCCAATTTTGGCAAAAATAACCGGAAGTGAGTTATAGCCGGAACATATAAATGATATTTTTTGTTGGAATTTGAAAAAGGACAATAAATCTTAAACATTTTTCTGGCCATAAATAAAATAAATTATGAAAAAATCAATTTTCTTAAGATTTCCGAAAAAAATCCTCTAATTTGAAGAAAACACTAAATTCCCATTCGGGACGCAGATCCATAATTCGTGTAAACCGATCTTGTAACTAAAATTCGTCAATTTGCTTCTTTACAGAACGCTCTAGTGATCGCCCTGAAGATTTTCGCCAAAGTAGGCCTCTTCCTAGTCGGCGGAGTAGCCTTGCTAGTTGTCGGCGGCCTCTTCACCACCGCCGTCTGTTCATTGACACCTCTGTGCACCCTCGAGTTCCACGGTTTACAAAATCTGAACAAAGAGTCAGTGCGTTCCTACATGAGTCCCGATTCGTTGTCGCAAGCTGCCGATTTCGTAACTGATGCCATCGGAAAGTATCAGCGATTGCAAAGGGCTGTCACCTATTAAGTTTTCTCAATAATTTTTTTTTTACTTTTTTGACAACTAATAATATGATGATGCATTAAAAGACCTTGGCACGCGGATTATATATTTTTTTCTACAAATGGCGTATTATGATTTGTACATAATAAACAAATATGGAAAATATTGCGTGTTCGTCATTCATTTAATTCCTCTGTTCGTTTTGTTAATTTCCTCTAATTTCTTTTTCCTGCTTTGTGTTGCTTTTCCATAAATAATACTTTTCTTAAACGGATTGTGTATTTTTACACAGCTAGCACAACCAACACAAAATTTGAAACTGTTGTTAGATTATTATAATAGTTTGTGCTCGTTTTATTACTTTTATCGTTTATTTTTTCGTGTTTTGCGTGAAGTGAGTATTAAAAAAGTTTCTTTTTTACCTATAGGAGAAAAGTGTAATAAATTAATCAATATAATGCAAATAGTATAGTTGTTTTGCATTAATATTATATATTAATTTATTTTGAGAATTTTTTATTAATTTTAAAAATACAAAAGAATTCTTTAAAGATTTTCTTTAATTGATTAAAGATTAGTTAATAATAAAACAAAAACATTAAAAAAATGAAAGTCTTTATTATTAATGCAAAGATTAGAGAAGTACCAACTCAATACCAATTAAATATTGACACAGATAATGCTGGCACTGATGTAAAATGAATGTCGATTTTCTATTAAGAGTTGACCCTGCCAATATGAGGTGAGTCAGGTATCAGAAAAATGACTCTAAAATCAATTTTAATAAAAAATTTATCGAATCATTAATAATTAAACAAAGAGCTGAAAATTGTTAAAAACATGCCAATTTTTTTTTCCACCCACTTAAAAATAAAAAGGAAAATATTAAAATTACACTGAAAATTCATTTTAAAGTTACATTATGATCAATAACTTTACAAAAAAAAATATTTATAGAAATATAAATTACTCACTTTGATGGTTTCAATTTTTTTTTAGTTGGGTGTTAAAAAATTGGTATTTCTGCATTGTCCCGAATAATCTGACAATTTTTTAGAATTTTTCAGAAACCGAGAGTAAATTTGAATTGACGAATTGAAAAAATTGGTAATGGGCTCAAAATTATCGTTATTTCTATTACTTTTACATACCGGGTGACACAAATTTTACTACCACCTCTGCCATTTCTTCATTTACGACCGATTTTTTCCAAATTTTGAATACATTATAAAACAATATTTAAAATTGGACTAGATAGACGTCATTTTTACAACACTTCCGGTTTCTTCGGAAATTGCCATAAATTTTGATTTTAAAAAGGTAACACTGCAAATGTCGTTTGAGATTTTTACCTACACTGAACCATACTGTTAATGGTATCAAAAGATTCGTCATTAAACGAGGAGTAAAAAAGTGGGGGTGGTCCAATATGGTTGCCATTTGGCATTTGAAAAATAGACCTTTGACCAAAAAAACAATTTTTCCCAAATCCTTTTGTTAATAACTCACAAAATATTAAACTTATGTCAAATTTGCAACTGTTTAACATAACTTTACTTCATTCTGAGTAATTAATGTCACTTTACACCCAATCTATAATCTACATAGAATAATAAAAATCGATTTGTTGCAACTAAAGAAATAAAACTTTTTTTAACCCTAGAATGCAAAAGAATGAATAATCCATTTAAAAATCAAAAGTTGGAGCCATTTCTGATGAAACCGAAAATGATGCAAAAATGACAACTATTCAATCCCATTGGAAATGTTTTCTGATGAATTAAACATATCAAATTTGTTAAAAATCGGTTAAAAAAAATTGTAAGTCTGGTGGTAAAACTTGTGTCACCCTGTATAAAGAAGAAAATAAATGAAAAAGTCACTTCAGACTACACATGTTGAAAGAACTTTCAATAAGTTAAACGTTACATCATTTTATTCGGCAAAAAAGATTGATGAAAATGTCGTTTCAAGAGACGATTGGTGCAATTACGTAAACCATAAATTAATTGGCCTTATTGTGCGAGCGGGCATCAATAGGTAAATTATTTGTGCACACCAAGTGTCTCCATGGAAACTTCAAAGAAAGTTGCCGGCGTCGATTGTGGGGGCGGCAAGATATACGAGGGAAAATTGCATTAAATCGAAGCGTATTCCAGTGCAAACGTGTCGCCTCTCTCTGCAAATTAGCAGCAGCTTATATTTTCTAGATTATCAATCTGGGGAATTGCCACGATACGGAAGTCTTAAACGACCCAATATTCGTTAAGACCACTAAAGCCTCCGCAATTGATAAGTATGCACTATGCACTATTTGAAATTGCAATTTTATTTCCTCAATTTCCGAAGTAACTATTTTATTTGTAACCTAATTGCAATTGCAAGAAAATGATAAAACTTTTTTTTGAATTTTGTACTTGTGTTTTGTCTATTGCAAAATGTTTCAATTACCGAATAATAGAAAAAACTTTAATTGTTTTGTTCAAGAGTGAAAAAAACAGTGCGAGTGGCAATGGAAACCGGAATAGATTTGTATTATTTTCCGGCAAGTCCGCCCACCAGAGCGGTAATGCTGCTGATAAAAGCGATGGGACTGATTGTCAACATGAAAATGGTGAACATAATGGAAGGAGAACAACTGAAGAGTGACTTTCTGAAGGTAAGTGAGCTGTGAGCACCATGTACCAGGGGTCAGCGGATCAATAGAAAATTAATTATTTATCGATAAAACACGCGTTCGCCATAAATTCTAATTAAAACTTTACATCGACGGCTACGTGTCTTCGCTTTCATTCATTTATCACACACAAATTGCATTTTTCAGCGACGAACTTTTAATGAAAGTTTTACCGAAAAACTAAAAGCAATAAAAAGCCAAAACAACTAATATATAGATGCGAATGAAAAAAATGTGTTTTACAAATGGGATGTGTGTAATATGCGCCTACAGCGGCAAAATACGTTAGACGCGAATTTTCAAATGATAAATTTCTATAATTTCGCCCATAAATTATCGAAATGGTTTCCGGTTTGCAAGTTGCACGCGTTTAGATTATTTAAAATATTTATGTTTCGCAATCAAAAGCCTTAATAGGAATAATAATGCAAACAATGCATATTGTGTGTCCCGCCAGGTTTCGAGTGAGATAACACTAAAGGGCAATTTAAATTCCCTTCGAGGAAATGAATGCCACCTCGCACTTTCAAGGATCACATTATTACTTGTCACCAGTAGGTACAATGAGCCACTAGAAATATTGTTTCCAACTTTTGCCTTTTACTTTGAATTTATTGTGATTATTTTTATTATACAAAGTAAAGAGTCTTTTTGTTTTTCTATTTTTCAATAGAATTTTATATGGTTTTATTATGTGCTGATGGGTGTATCAGCTAAATGAACACCTAGACGAACTGTTAACAGAAAAAACAATATTTGTTATAAATTAAAAGCATCAAAAACCAATTATTTTTAAATAATGAGGATAATTCATTTATTAGAAATAATGTACAGCACTGTTATTTAATATTTAAAATCTTTACATATTTTCTTTTATTGATTTTAAATTAAACAAGGAATTTTTCGGAATGAAAAATATTTAATGGAATACTTTTAAAACGAAAGCAAAAATTTACCTAACGAAATTTTGGATTTATTATATCAAAGAGGTACTTTAAATGTTGTAAAAACAAAGCAAGAAAATTTTAATAAAACCAATGAAAATGAACGCTTAAAATTTGATTGCTTTAGAGTAACATAACTTAACTTTATTTAATAGAATTTTATAGCTATTGTTGTAATATCCTCTTTGTTTTTTATAAATTTGTAATTAATTTTAACACATATCATTTTTTTTCATTGATTATATTTAGTTCGATTTAAAGAATAAAAATTTACGATAAAAATTGTAAAAAAATTACTTCAAAAATTCATTTAAAAAAAGCAATGCCGCTGTTCTAAAATAAAAACAAAAAAGAGATTTAATGTGAAACCGGAAAAGATGCAAATTCAAAAATAAATAATAAAATATAGTTTAAATATGATTGGCAATTCGTTTTTTGTCCGGTTTTTTATTCAGTTTTTGTTTATTCATATGCATTTTTAATTAAAAAAATAAATTTTACATTCAGTACTTTACAAAAGTTGCAGGTGTTCCTGGTGCCCCTTGATTGATTTTTGCAGACGTGGTTTTATACTTTCTCAACATATGCTAATGGTTTGTTTTTTTCTTACGAGGTCTTAAAAATGATTTAATTTCCTACCAAAATTTTATCAAGTGGTTTTGTGCAATAGTTCCCCTAAAACAGTTAACCGCCCAATTAAAAGACTCCCTGATATTCAAAAAACTCATAACACAGCTCAAAGTGATTCTTCTTGATTTCTGATTCAAAAATCACAATATTTTTCGAAAGTATAGGGACGGTTTTGCAAAAAATCCAAACCAGGGGTAACATTAAACTTTTGCAAAATTTGGTAATGCCAATTTTGTCTTCTTCTATAATCCTTTAATCATTGTATATTATACAAAATAAACTTTTATAAAACTTTATTTATTATTTATTAAACTCAACCAAAAATAAATATCAAAAAGGTAATAAAAACTAGAATAAAATTAATGAATTTAAAACAAAAGCAGTAAAACGAAAAGTTTCACTAATTAAAAGCCATAATCATGAGCAATAAAGGCATCGCGATGCATACAACACTGATAATCATTAAGTGCATTCATTTTAGAGTTAAAAAGTTATATTTTCAAAAACAAACCCCATAAATATATTTTTATATGTTCCCTTTAGGGCTTATCATTTAGTTTCATAAATTTTGTAGTGTTGACAGAAAATTGTCAAAGTAAATAATTTTATAATTATACAAAAGACAACAAACAAAACTCCTTTGATAAAGCATTATAAAGCCAAAAGTAGGAAAATTTGTTGCAACAAATAACAATACGAAAATACCGCATTGCGCCACATACGTGAAACATCTCTTTGTGTGCATACGAAGCACGAAATTGTATAAATTACGAAGTACATACCTAATGACGAATTAAAATTCGAAAATACAATTCGATTTCGTATTCGTAAACAAAAACAAGTAATACCTTTGGAAACAAATTTTCCACCAAAATTCAATGATATTAGGTATTACGTAAATCAACGCCGGATTTATAATTAATATAATTAATTATTATCATCAATAATTAAGAAAAAAGTAAACAAGATGTAACAAATCAAATAGTTGGATAATCAAAGTTATGCATTCAATAAATTCAAATTAATTAAGAAAAACAGTAATTATATTGCAAAGAGGAGGCGCCGGGATTAACAAGCAGTAACAAGGATAAAGTAAGACGATGGATGTCATTAGTTATTTTTGATCTCAATCTAACTTTTGGGCACTTAATAATTTAATTTGAATTTCATCTTTCTTTTCAGTTAAGTGTGTAACATTTTAGTTATTCTATGTATTGATTCAGTTTAAAATTTTCCTTTCTGTATTTTATTTATATTTTTTTTAATGGGTTGATGTGGTTGTCAACATATAGAACAATGTAATTTCTGCTCTTTTAATGCCCTTTTTAATAACACTGGTAAAAATGATTTTGTCACATGAACTTTTTAATGATTGTTTTGTTTGTTGGCTCATCTTCAACAAAAAAAAAATAGTTTGGTTTCAGTCGCATCCAGTTTTTTTTGTGACAAAATTTGATATAAGTTTTCATATTACAAAAAAAAACTTGTTAACCAGTGCAATTAGAAAAAAATCCATAGAAGCTGAAAGGAAGTAAACAGAAAAAGCAATTTACATCCCTCTTAATGGTTAATTTAGTTTTTCTTGCATGAAATTAAAATTGCGACATTTCGATTAAAATTACTGAATTGGTATCGACTTCCATTATGAAAGCTTACAAGCAGCCATTTTGAAAGTAATCATGTTTAATATTATTTATTAAACAATACACTTTGCGAAAAGCAAGCAAGAAGTAAATTTAAAAATCACATAAATATCAAAAAGCAGGCAGAACACAAAAGAGAATTTAAAACGGGAGCATTCCATTAAATATACATAAAAAGAAATATCAAGTGCAGCATATTTCATAAGAAAACAACCCTCCGATAAAAATGCAAATAAACTTTCCTATTTTTATTTCATTTATATTTTTTTCCAGTTAAATCCAATGCACACAGTTCCTACGATCGACGATAACGGTTACACACTGTGGGAAAGGTTGGTATCATATCAAATAAATTACAGATTGTTCTAATTCACTATCAGCCGAGCTATCATGCAATATTTGGTCGATCGTTACGATAAAGAGGGACAATTTTCCACCGACGATCCCAAACAGAGGGGCAAAGTAAACCAACTGCTTTACTTCGATGCTGATATGTTGTTTCCGAGAGCAGTAGCATACTTTGTGAGTAACCCTTGGCTTTTTTTTCAATTAATTAAAAATTATAACCTAAATTAACCTAATGATAATAATGAAATATACAAAATTTTATGACTTAACTGTAGCAACCCGTTGTGATGAGTGGTGCTCCTCCAAATGCAGAAAATTTGAAGAAATTGGAGGAAAGTCTGGCGGCATTAGACAAACTTTTACCAGGAAATTTCGCTGTGGGGAGTAAATTGTCTTTGGCGGACTTTTCACTTGTTTCAACAATCAGCACCGTCGAAGTTGAAAATCATTTATCTGATTTCTCTTTTTTTATGTTTAGTAATTTTTTCGCATTTTTAGGCTGTTCAAGTGGATTTAAATAAGTACCCCAATGTAAAAAGCTGGTACGAAAACATTAAGAAACAGCTGAGTTCGTTCGATTATGAAGGAATCAATCAAAAAGGTTCTGATATGATTAAAGAAGTATTTTTGAAGAATATTAAGTGATAGAATTACTTGCTTTTTCGAATAATATTTTTCACATTCTAATTGTGCACTATTTTTCACTTGTTTAATCTTTTCTTTTGCACTAACACCAAATTAATAATAGTTTTTACCAAATTTTACTGTACTTAAAAAAAATAAAGAAAGAAATAATATTGTATCAACAATCATTGAAACAAAATATAGAAATCAAATTCTAATTATCTTCTTCATTATTGTTCTCCTTCGTACTGCGGAACTAACAAATCCATGTCTCGTTATATCTTCTCTCTCAAATTATTCGATGCATTTGATTTGTTTTTATTTTTACAATTGACGTTTTTGACAACTTTTTAACAGCTATCAGTCCACAGATGGCACAAGTAGAATAATAGAACCGAAAAAACAGAGACCATTTATATCGCGTTAGCAGCGCCAAAATATTCATGGGAACTAAAATGAAAATGTCGTGAAATTTGTTCAACTTTCTTTTAGGACGTCCCTTTCTTCGGATTAATAACTCAATTTCAATTTCAAAATTACAATTACACTTTTCGAAATTCGATTTAAAATATATTGCAAATAATAAAGAAATAAAACATTTGGAGTTTTTACGTTAGTTTCGTATATTGAATAAAAATCCTTTAAAATAATATCAATAATCGTTATTTGGATTGCGACAATTTGTACCTTAAAAACAGTTGATTTAAAATTAAAATTTTCACTAATTCATCAATCAATACCTTATTCCTTTGACGACTAAGATTAAATTGAAAAGTGCCAAAAATGAATTGACACTAAGCAGTGCATAATTTTTCGGAATGATAACCATTGCATATCTACACCAAACAAGTGATGCTAAGGAAATCGAAGAGCATTGCAGTAAATTGACCTTATCAGCTGGACGATTTAATTCATTTATTGATGTTAGTACTAGACCCTGCCGACCAAACAAAACGAAACAGAAATGATTAAAAGTTAAATAATTTAATTGTAAGAAATTAGTTTTTTGATATCAACCCATTTTGCAACTGGCAGCCAAAAGAATACAGTCTGAGGACCTAAAATTTTCCGAATTTATAAAAGTTTGCATAGAGATTTAAAATACCTGCTGGATGAATCCAAACTGGTTGCAATGGTTTCGGAACAAATAATCCAATCTTCGACATGGAAACTACGTAAATTTTGCTTAGGGTCTTTTGGACTTTCGTCCAACGCCCAGCCATATCCCTTAATCAGTTCGTTCTTTATATTTTTCGTGACATTTTTTATTGATGAAATGACAAGACAACAATCAATAAATGTCTACTAAATAAGGAGCTTAATCTTTATTAAAGAATAGCAAACTTTTTACGAAAAACTACTTAGTTACGGGAAGCGTTTAGTTGCTTTATTTCCTAATTTTTAGATTTTGTAGGTTTAAGTCCATGACTAAAGTAAACGGTAAACATAAATCTAGAATTGCCGTAAATTGATCAATTTTATTAACTTACCTGATTCCTTTTAGAGTTTCTTCCCGTTCAGTTATTGGGAACAAATAGAAACTTCTTAATTTTTCGAATCGATCAAAATCAACGATTTCAAAGGGTTGTTGCATAAAAACGAGGTATGATACGACCTTCAAAAAAATGCTAAAAGGTACTCCTTATTGAATTCCATTTCCCAAGTATTTGATTGATTTGAAAACTTATTATGGGGAGCAGAAAAATAATAGTTCCAACTCTCGGCTGGATGGTGCAGATTTTCACCATTTAGGTATTATTAATCCCAATCAATCAAACACTTTTTAATAATGAATTATCAATATTCTTCACTTGGTTCACCTATTTCACACTGGCATCCAAAACAATACCGTTTTATAGTTTTCTTTTTATCAAATAAGAAATAGTGCGCCTGCTGGACGATTCCAAAGTGGCAGTAAAGGAATCGAAACGACATTTAATATCTTCCATGGTAACTGCATAAATTTTGGGAAAAATTCTATAAATTCCTTTTCCGAATTTTGCATGATTCATGATGTCTGATGATGTCACAGGAAACTTATACAATTTTCCAAATTTGCTTCTGACTTTGCTGACTGATGTTTTCTGGTGTCTAGGAAGTATCCACTGTTTATATAATTAAGTTTTAAAAGATGAAGCAAATGATTATGGTTTTTGGGAGCCATTTTAATGTTACATATCATGTACGATATGATAGGGAACAGCACATTGATAATTTCTGTACAGAACAAAACGTAAAACATATCTTTGGCAAAATTATATACAAATAAAAGAGACAACAGAGTATTCAGAGAAAACAATAAGTAAAAACGTATTTTTTTTTAAATCTGCCATATTGCGAACCGATAACTTAAGTAATTCCTTTCCGGCAATTGTATTTTAACGTACACTTGGCAAAAGAAAAGTCTGAAGCGATTTCCTAAATGTGTTGCTATCGAATATCACGTTCAAGGTACAAAATTCTTACAAAAACGACATGTAAAATTTCATATCCAGTTACATGTACTTTCCTATAATTAAGTGGTCATATATCTAAAGTGCAGCAATTGACACAATCCTCCGTAGTTATTATGCGTTTACATTCACTATTAACGATTCCCTAAGTAATACTATTTTATAAATTAAGTAAGTAAGTCCAAAGAAAGAACAGTGCTCGGCATTATTAACAGATTAAAGACCACTGACGGTGACCGTGCATATTTTATACATTCTGCACTTCCAAGGAGATATAATATAATAACACAGCGAGAGAGAGAAAACACAAAAAGAAGTAAAATATCGGATGCACAGCTAAATAAAATAATAAATAGAGCTATTCCTTTAATTAAGTCGTACGCGCGCGCCTTAAAGTACCGATGTGGTAATCTAAATGACACTGGATGTGACTTTGCCGAGCGGAGGCAGTGCCTGACTGCCTCTTCGTCGGGGCAACGTGCCGCTTCCCGGATTATTGCTGCCCTCCGGACACTCGCACATTATCAACAGGTCTATCAGGTCGTTGCACTTGATTACTTGGTTCTCGCAGTTCACACTGTTCCTCGACTGTTGCGACTTGGCCGATGCAATACTGAGGGCTGCTCTTGCATAAGTCAAACAAGTCCTGTCGTTTTCATCTGTGGCTTTCACATTAGCGTTGTGCTATAGAAAAACAAAATATATATAATTAATTTATAAAGTCAAAAAATTCGTTTGTTAGTTACCCATATTAGTAGCTGAGCCACAGCTAAGTTTCCCATGGCACAAGCCAAGTGCAACGGAGTACGTAAATCTGAAGTGCTAACAGTAGCATTGACATCTTCAACGCTAGTCTGTGCCAATACAAGCAGAATCATTTTCATGTCGGAAGCACAAACGGCTTCAATAAGCTGTTTGTCCAGAGACATCATATTGCAAATCGGCGGCAGAAACTCCTTGGATTCGTATTTCATTCTGATCCATTTCTCTTTTGCTTCGCGGTTCGAAGTTGGAATCGGTTTGCAGCGATTGGAGGTCTGACATTCGAATACTGAATTGGCCAATTTGTTGCCGATAGCCAGCATAACACTCAAATGACTCGGCCTACAAGAAATATATTTGTAATTTCTTTATTTTTCTGTGAAAATTTGATAAAATCACTTACGGCCATTCGTCCAAACCCAAAGACCGCACTTTCGATACATGCGTGCCCAAATTGCGGTGAATGCCCGAACATTCGATACACATAAGAATACCTAAATTAAGACTAGCCCAATCAGGATCTAAAAGATATAAAATCAGTCTTCGGTTTTCTTACTGAAAATCAAATGTGAAACTTACTAGGAGCATCACAATCAACACAAAATTCATTGCCTGGTACCCTTAGTCGGATGGACTGGATCGAAGCAAGTTCCGCTGAATTCGGCTTCTTGGTCTTGGTCGATTCGTTAAGCTGAAGCGAATTCAGGATTTGCTGCTCGATTGCAGACACCCACTCGTCCCTTTCTTCTGAACTGTTCGCCTCGAAGTTCCATTGTTTATTGTCCAGGGAAACAATGTAGAATTCATAAGCTTCTCCATCTAAAGATAGGAAATTCATTACAATAAAAAATGAATTGCAAATTATAAACTGCACATACCATCGTATTCATTCTTAACACCGCTGCTTTTCATACGTCGGTGACGTTTCTTCACATTTGGAGTTTCGCTCTTCATCGTTTCGCCGTTGACAAAGGAATTGCTGTTGAAAATGGTACTGCTTTCATCTCCGCTGATTTGCTGATACTTTCCAGGTTCCCGAACCACGTCATAACCAGTCAGGATTATTTTCTCATTCATTGTTTTGTTTCTTGATCCTTTTAACAAACAATTTGCTAGATAATCATCACAAATTCTTCCAAAAAAGCAATTTCAACTTACCAATTGTTAAACTGACTAAACTTTCATTGATACCGTTGCTTCCATTCGAACCAACCACTGTGATAATACTTTTGGACCCTCTGGGCTTCTGTCCCGGCACCTTGACAGTCACATATTGCAAAGATATGGCCTTACCATGCACGTCATTCATGTAGTCGTGCAGACTGGGATGATAAGTAAGAATTCCGTCGTCGCAAAGTGTGACGTATTTCTTCTTCCACTCTTTGTTCAATGGCTTGCTGCTGCGCTTGTACAGGTACCCTTGTTTGAGTGGAATGGCTCTTCCTACGCCGATGTCGCCGCCGTTCTTCAGCTTATCGTCGGCCTTTTTCGAAGGCGCGAACAAATTGGAGCGGCGCCGACTCTTCCGTGAAGTGGTCGGCGTCGAAGTGGGTGTCGGTAAGTCCTTAGCGTCCTTGATGATCTGAGGGGTCTGAGTGTTATCCAGCGGATGGGGACCGGTGAACTTGGCGATGTTATTGTTCTCGGTGGGTATTGTCTGCACCACCAGCGCTTGCGACGAACCGTGACTGCCGAGAGTTGAAGAGGAGGAATTCCATTTTTCCTCCGAGCTGCGGAACAAAGAGTCGTGCTTGTCCACTGATTGCCGGTGCAGATGATGGCTAGATGAAGATAACGTGTGCACTTGTCTACCGGCTAATTGCGAAAGAGCCATGGATTCCTAATTCAACAACATTCAGAGATAGAGGGGTCAAGAAGGACTGCAATTTTATGTTTCGAACCTTGTGCGATAACGTGTGCGTATGACTAGGGGACATGTGATTGCCTACGGGAGATTGTCCTACATTGGAGTAGCCATTGTTGGATATGTGATACCTGGGGGCGGCAGTCAATGCAACTCCGGCACTCTGGTAGTGATTGTTGGGCGTCGACGGACGCGAATTCGTCGGTGTCAAGCCTGTCGTCGCAGTTGTCGTTGTCAGCAATCTTTGCTGAACTATTTTCTGGCAAGCTAAGCAAATAATATACATCAATTAATTATTATGTTTGTATTAACTTAGATTAAGAAAACAAAGAATAAACAGAAAAAGAATAATGAAACAAACCGACTATGTATTTTTTGCGCTTGTTATTTTTGCAAAATGATTTGAAATTAAACTTGACCATTGTTCAGATTTCAGCTGACGTACGTTCGAAGCAAGCTGAAGATGCTCCGGTACTAAACAAGGTCGTGATTCTTAAAGTGCTTATTAAAGATATGAATTCATGTAAAGCGAGTGTGGGCTTCGATGTAAGAGCATTACAACAACATTACAATACAACGAAGAAGAGTGTCTGCACGTAATTACATTGCGGGTACTGAGAGGGAATCAAGGAATATGCATAAAGAAGTAACTTATGAGCATCGCAGTTGACTCACCGTCCTGAAAGACTCGCTCAACATTCAGTCCATATGTGGCACAGGTTTCATAATATGAACACCTCTTCAGGTCGTTGGCCAATTTTCGCGCTCGAGAGTCGTCGATCACTCTGGGATTGTTCTCACTTATTGCATCTGAAAGACAATTACATCAAAAATACTCTTAATGTGTTAAAAGAATGTCTAAATTTACTTTTCGATTTTATTTCTTAATCCTACATTGAAAATCAAATATTTTTTTCATGCGGGAAAATTGAAAATAAAGTTTCTTATCTAAAAAAAAGATTCTAAAATACGTATTGGAAAAAAATAATTACCAAGATTAAAATATTAAGTTTTAAGTTTCTAAAATTCTACTTTTTGGGTATCTTGTTTGGTGTTACATTAAAATCACCAAATTTATCATCTCAAAACTAAAAATAGAATCTTAAAATCATTAATTTTAATCACTTTCTCTTTCTTTTTTCTTCAAATTTTTATTGATAAATGAGGTTTTAGAATAAGGAATTAAAATTTTAAAATGTGTTTAACGAACAGAAAATAGAAATACAGAAACCAAAACGTTAAAATTTGGAATGATCTAAATACAAAAATTATTTATTTCAAAGAGTGACATAACTTAAATATTAAAAAGATTATAGAAAAAACTACTTAAATAACAAAAATAATTCATTTAAAAAGCAACTCATTATTGAAGAAAAGAAAAAAAAACGCAAAATAAAAATATGCAGAAAACAAAAACACGAACAAACATAAAATGGCTTTTGTATCAATTGTGTAAAGTTTATTATATTAAATTTCCATTGAAAGACCCAAACAATGAGAAACGCGATATGTGTCCCGAGGATACCGAAAGTACCAACGTACAGAGAGAAAGAAAGTGAAAAAAAAAAACAACAACAACAAACAAACAAATAAGCATCGCTAAAACAAAACCATAGAGTATACTCGTAGAGTTGGCTCACCTTGGGTTCCCACTAATATTAATGGGATTTCAGCCGAGTTTCTGTACTGGGACATTTTCGTGTAATAATTGTAGATTGCATTGAACGATTGCTCATTCTCCAAACTGAAGACAAAGATGACCGCGTCGATCCAAGCTGTGAACTGCAAAAAACAAAAACAACTCTATTTTAAACACTTAAAATGCGTAATGCTTAAAGCTTAAACAGTCACTCAACATACACAATCATTACATTATATTCATGTGATATTGTTTTAAATTGCAATAATTTCACCGAAAATTATCTAACTTTTGTAGAATTTCAGAATTTCTTAATGTGAAGAACTCGGTTCAACGTTACAAACGAAATGCTTCACATGAAATAAAAATGAAATGAAAACAGAAAGGGTGTCGAAACAGGATTTCATTTATACCTGCTTTGAAACCCTTTAACGAAATTAATTACTAGTTCTTTTTATAAGCTATGAAAATGTTATTAACGATAAGTCCCCTTTCAACTGCTGAGTTAAAAAACAAGAAGAAAATTGATGTTTTTACTGGAAATTTACAAAAATTAATAATGTTTCTATTCAGCACTAGTTGAGTAACAAATCAATTAACAAAGATAACCAAAAAAGATCTAATTGAACAATTGAAGGGCTACATTTATTGCAAATTATTATCAATCACTAGACCATATCCCAAATTGAGGAATACATTTCGGTTTTTATTTTGTTAAAAATTTTAGTGGACAAATACAAATTACTTCAATTAATTTCATTGCAATTTTAAAAACTACATACATAATTTTGTTACAAATTTCATATGAAGTTGAACTCGAAAATTTCATTGCGCTGGTCACAAGTCATTTTCTTTTTTAACTATTTTGATTTTTGATGTTTGCCATATTTTTTTCTTTTCGGGTGTAATTTTGATTTTATCTTTTTTGCTTATTTTTTAAACAATTATAATTATGAAAACTGTTAAAATTTGTTTTAAGCACTACTTAAATATCAAACAAAACATTTTTTTTTGAAGATGGAAAGATTAAAACCCGTAAAAATTTATTTAACTTCATTAATCAAAGAATCTTAAAGAAATGTATACACCACCATTTGGGAAGGAAAGAGTAACTAATTAAAAAAGATTAAAAATTAGTTAAAAAAAAAAAACTGAAAATAAAAAAAAGTTACTTTAAACAAACCGATTTGAATGAAAACCAAATCACGACTAACCAAACGCATAGCAAACAGATAGATGCGCCGCACTTGTTTTTCACATTAAGCGTCGCGACGTCTACTTACACAAACAAACACAAAAAACACACACACACACACACACAAACAAGTGGCATAACCGCACACGAACGAAAAGATCGATACTGCACCAGGAAACGAAACGGTTAATGGAATTACACCAACAGCTAAATCCATCAATAATGAAAAAAAGGCAATAGAAAAACAAAGCTTTTTAAACATTCAACGAGGGATATTTAGACGCCAGGCGTCTTGGCGCCACACAAACCGCTCACTCGACACGCAACAAAGTTAACGATTGCAAGCACGCTATGAAATAATGGCAATTATACCTGAAGTTCGGGAGCGCCGCCCTCATCCCTTATTAACAGCAGATAGCTCTGGTTGTCCACCAGTATTTCCTTCTTGAAACGGCCGCCTTCCGGTGACTCTTCCTGCATGTAAGATCCGGTCAAGTAGCGATGCACCAGAGCCGACTTTCCGGAGTTTAAAGAGCCGACGATGCCCAATCTCAGATCCGGTACCGAACGACTTAAAGTCCATTCTTGGCTGTTCACAAACGAATCTGTAAATAAATAAAAAAATAATAAAAAATAAATAAAAAAACAAATGAATTTATTACAAACAATGTAATTGATTGAAATTGTGCAAGTTTGTATACAAATTATTTACCGTTAAAAAAGAATGGTCGTTTTTATTGAAACAATTCTTTTCTTCGAAAAGAATTAATTAAATGCAAGTGGAACGAATTAAGCGCGTTTCCTTAAGTGTGCACATATGGCACCGTCTTAAGATTTTATCGGAACGAAGGGGTGAAGTTGTTTTTTGTTACACTTCTTCAAATAGATTGTTTGTAGCGATGGTTACGAACAGTTGAAGAAACAATACCAACGGAATAATTAAAGAGTCATTAGGCATAAAGCGTTAAAGCATAAAGCGTTAAATGCATTATGTGTGCTTGCTGAGTGTCTTCGTGTTTGGTTTCTTCGGTTTCCTATTACTTAGTAAAAAGTAACAAATGTCTTACAAAGTATATCATTTTCAGTTTATTCTTTTACGAGTAATTGAAGTTTTTATTACTATTACTACAGTTCCATTAAATATAAATAAATGTAATAGGGGAGAAGGATATTTGTAAAGAATTTGTCATGAAAAGTATATTGTCATATAAAGGCTTTCTAATTTTGCTATATAAACTGCTTATTATTTTTTTTTTCTGAAAATGGAAATTGTTTTAATTATACGAAAAGAAAAAAAAACAACTTTCACTGCTTTCTACTAAAGTTAAGTATTAAATGTAGGAACTGTTATTTATTTATTAAATAAAACAATACCGGTCGCTCAAGTTTTAAATGTAAATTTGGTTTTCATAATCTAGATGATTTATAAGTAATAAATTAAGATAAATGGGGGCAGGTAAGTTCTGCAAAGGAAATCGATGCAAAATTAATTCAAATTGTAAATTATAATTGATTTTTTATTTATTAAAGCAAGAAGTAACGAAGTATCGGTTGCTAAGAATATCATTGATTATTTATTTATTTATCTTCTTATAACTATGGATTTAGAAAGCTCAGAAAAATTTAATTAAAACAACAAAATTTCACTCAAAATTTATTAAAATTTGATTTCCTTAAAATGTTTTTAAACATATAGCATAAATACTATGAAGTTAGCTTTTCGAATTTTAGAAACCTAAACTATTTAATTCAGTTGAAAGTTTTACCATTAACAATGTTTAATAATTACAGATTTAAAGATTCTCAAAGTGTGAATTTTAATTAGTATTGCTATTATTATACATATAGGGTGTTTGGAACTTCAATTTTATGGGACATTGCTTTTATTCAAAGAAATGTTTCACATATTTTTTTGATCCCTTAATTGTTTTCTAATCCCTACTTATCCTACTTATCAAATATGGTTTGCATTTAATTTTTTCGGGGACCAACCAACGGAAGTAGATGTCTTCACATCAATATTTTAAAATGAAGTATTTCAATTTTAAATTATAAAATACAATATATGACAATTTTGTTCATTTAGAAAAGATAACATTTCCAACTTATGTTGTCCCATCCCCGAGATCACTAAGGGATTTCCAACTTATGTCACAAATTTAAATTCGCACCACCGTTATTTGTTAATAATGAAGAAAACTAACAGAAAAATTAAAGCAAAAGATTCTAAGGAGCAAATTAGTCGGCAATTGTAGAAATCCCAACTATTTCTTCCAGTGAAATGAACTTCCACACAATACACTTTCAGCTTTTACTTGCAAGAATGAATATCATTGGTAATAAGAGCAGCTGTATAAAGAGGGCACGTGTAAAAAGGACCGAAGAAATTTTTTAACCGCATTCAAGGAGGCAAAATTCTCCGAAGACACAACAATCCGCAAACGATTTTGATGTGCCGCTTAGTTATGCTCCACTTGCGGTTCGCCATCTGCTCCTAATATCCTCGATTCCGGCCCAAAATTTATTATTATGCAATTTAATGTATACTCTTACTCAGAGAGAAACATGGCAGGATTATAATTAAAGCAAGAAACAAAATTTGAATGATTTTTTCTTCTTCATTTCTTTTTTCTTCGGTAGAAAAATGCCAAGAGACAGATGCTAAAGTACATTCAGTGGAAAACGCTAAAGTGATTCATCATTTTTTTACATAATACATCTAGCGTCTCTCGAGTTCTCTTCTCGACCCTTTGATCCAAATTTTCTCAGCAAAAAATTCCAACTACCTGTGCCTTATGAAATAACTGAAGTAACTGAAGTACCGAAGCACGAAGTATACAGAGGATATAAATTATTACATTGCGTAATGTATGCAGGTACAAAGAGCACGTTTGATGTCATTGGGCGAAGGGCGTGCAGACAGTTAAAAGGGATCTCTGTTGCTTTTTATAACTTTTATTTTTCAAAATTATTGCCGACAAAGACGAAATTTGATTAATAAAAAAATGAATAAAAAATCAAAAAAATAAATGCAAAAGGAGATTTTTGAAGTCTTAAATTAAAGTAAAATAATTTTATTGGGATTGTTGTAGTAACTATTAACTAGATTCAAAATTATTGCCATTAAAGACAAAATTTGAATTAAAAAAATGAGGAAAAAAAATATTGCAAAAGTTAATTTTTGAAGTTTTAAATTTAAGTAAAATAATTCTATAGTAGAAGTTGTAATCACTAATAACCAGTTTCGGGTTGGGAAGGACATGTGCGATAACAATGCGGTTGACATGCACGAACAAGGTATAGATGGAATAATGTAAGTTTGCAAGAAGCAAGACAAGAAGTAAATACATTGGAGAAAATGGCAGGGAGCAGGGCGTTAATCGAATTGTCATGCGACACGCTATACATACGCATTAGTCGACGTATAGACTGCGGAGTATAAGAAGAAAGAACGAAAGAAACTGGCTAATTTGGTGCGACGAGAGGAAGGATTCCGGAAACCGCACGCTCCGGTTTCCGGACAACAGCTGGTCACGCACCTGCTTTAATCCGAAATTCGGGAGGAACGCATCTGGATTATCGTAAAAGGATTTGACTTTCCAAACAGGCCGAAACTTATCGATTTGAATTGGAAATTTACTTAATTAACTTCTTTCTAGTGGCAAATAATTTTAAGACTTTTTTTAAAATGTTAAATACCGAAATTAATATTTTGATTTAATCGCAAATCAGGGGAAAAGTCACAAAAGTGACTTTTTAAAAGGAAAATAAAAGGTTTTCTTCATTTCTTGTTGGCATAGTTTCAGTTTGTTTTTAAAATATTTGGTTTTTCGATTACAAAAACCAAAAAGCAATATCTAAAGCAAAAGGAACCCACAACTAGAAATTAAACTTGATTCATGTAAAATGTATTAATGATTACTTTGATGTTGAAATAATTTGAAATTTTTTGGGTTTTTAGATAGTCAATATATTAAAATGAAAACCAAAACTGATTTTTAAGTTTGAATTCGGAAAGGTAAGCAAATTTTCAGTCTTTTCCATTAAAAAAAACTCACTTTTATTTTATTTTCCTTGCTTTATTTGCAAATAATTAAAAATCTTAATTTCGGTATTAAATTTTACATAAAGAGCATTAAAAATGTTCTTTTTTATCATCTTAAAATATAAAGAGCCATTTTTGAAAAAAAAAACTACATTAACATTTTCGGTTATCACAAAAATCACAAAAAAAAAGATTGGAAAAATATGATGACACCACTGCAATAACAAAATCTTTAATATAAAATTTACAACAAATCATTAAAATTTTGACTATCTATTTTTTTTTTTTTGTATTTTCGACAGCTATTTATTTTATAAACAATTTAAAGATAAATAATTCTTTGCATATTATGTAGCAAATATTTACATAACTTTAAAATAAAACAATGACTAAGAATAAGAATATTTCATAAGAAATGCATTAAAAAAAAAATTCAAAATCAAAATGGAAATTGAAAATTGTAAAAAATAACACACAATAAATGAAGAAACAAAATTAGCATACAAATTACTTTTCACACCTAATTACTATTTTCAAAAATTTCGTTTAAAACAACAGCAATAGCTAAAAATATTTTATAATTTTAACGAAATATAACGATTTAACGAAGAACAAGTCAATTAGCAGAACAACATTCAAAAGTGTAGGCGTCCTCGAAGGTCTTCACATTAATTACCATAAACAGGAAGAAGTATAAAGCAATTTACAAACGCCTAAAGATTATGCAAATCGAACTTTAACGGTTACGGTCAACGAAGGGTAAAAGAAATCAAACGATGTTCCTTCAGAAACGCAAAAAATAAATTCAGAATTCTCCCACGCATTGTACCGTGACACGAAAAGAAATAAAAATACAAAAATAATTGGAAATAATTGGTGACGATTCAAAACCCCAATTTATATTCTCAGGATATTGCATTTTCCTTGGAAACTTCCCTTCGAAAAGGAAGAAAAGCTTACAGAGGGAAAAGTAAATAAATTAAAATTAAAGCCTACGCTTTAGGTTTAGATCTTCGTGTGCTATTGTATCAGTCCTTATAGACTTTACAGAAAAGAGTACATAGTGAGGAACTGAGATCAGATTCGAAAGCCCTTATCTGCCGGAGACAAAAAGAGAATTGAAAGACTGCTCTAATTCAATTTCTATTGAGTCCAGAGGGTGCACAAGAAACTTAATAAGAGTGCACTAGTAAAGTTTCGTTCGGCACAATTGCAAAATTTATGGCATTCGCTGTAAATACAAACTACATAGAATGCGAAAATTTGTAACGACCATTTTGCTCCATTGGAAAAAGAAAATCTGCTGAGTTTTATCTACCAGAGCTTTTGTATTTTGTACTACGAACTTTTATACCTTTTATACGAAAGAGTATTATTGTGTGGGGTTAATATTAGTTTAGATATTTTTTTAGTTATTTCGATTGAGGATTAACTTTGGTCCCCCTCAGCAATTACAGTTATTATTAAGTAATCCTAAACAAACAAAAGTTTTCGGAACTGCATAAATAGTAAATAAATATTGTGATGCTGATGCTTTTTTGCGGCCCAAATCTGGATTAAAATAAATACATGCAAACTACCCATTGGTAATCCTTATTCGTTCAATGGAAAGCCATTGCCATTGGTTAATATCTAACCATTGTGCCGAAGTAGAAACTTAAAAAGGTCAAATCGAAATTTTCGGGGGTTGACCTCTTTCTAATACAAAATTACTCTTTAAAAAAACAACATTAAATTTTATTGCCAACGGATGATTGCATTCACTGAAGGATTAAGCAAAGTGTTAATCTTTCGATTAACAGTTGGGAATAACAATTGCATCAGATTAATCCAACAGATTTTTTATTTTTCATTTTATTTTATTCTTTTTCAACTCCAATTCTTATTGGTTAAAAAAAACACTTTCTTTTATTCTTTTTCATCCTATTCATCCTATTGGTTCTCAAAGATAAAAAAAAGAAGAAGAAAAGTGTGCGAAATTGAAAAATATGTTTTGGATAATCTTTTAACGCATTTTAAGACTGTTTGCAAATTTGCACATAAAGACGTTTATATTTTCTGTTAGCACAGCAAGCGGATCCGTGAAGGCTCAATGATGGAGAGCTGAGCGTGTGTCGCGCCAAATATTGACTCTCCTTCTGATGGCCTGGCGCGGATTAGTTTCCTTTTGTGATAAAATATTTGCCCGGCAGATGTGCCCTACGTTTATGAATAGACTTCACCAGACTAGGATAGATGCACGGCAATATTGTAAGGGGTGGGCAGGTTAGATTTTACTTTATCTGGACTAAAGTATCTCATTCGAGAATATCTCCGATGTAAGAAGATTCTAAACTAAGGTATAAGAATTACCCAGGCAGCTGACGGATTTTCTTTATAAGAAATAATAAAAAAAATATAATTTTATATTTACTGATTTTGTTGATTTTTTGATTAAAAAAAAGAGTTTCTTTCTGATTGCTGCTATTGCGTTATAAAATAAATAAAATTATTTCAATTAAATATTTGTTTTATAATGTAATGATAATAATATTACATATAATAAATGCAAACACTGCCTGTAAAGATTGGATAATATTTAATTAAAAGCGAAAGCAATCGCAAGATAACAGTAATCAGGGTTAAAAAGGGCTTTTGAGTGATAAAAAATTAAATTGGGATTCCAAAAATTGAATTTTCCTGTACTTTGTAAAATTAAAATTCAATTTTTGGAATCCCAATTTAATTTTTTAACACTCAAAAGAACTTTTTTAATTTTACAAAGTACAGGAAAATTCAGTAATATAATAATAACTCTAATTTCTTCTGCAATTTATGTAAAATTGCAGAAATAAATAACATATAATAATACCTTTTCTATTGCAACAATCGATAAACTTAAAATACATTTAAATATTTAAAAAAAGCTCTGTTTTCATTAAAGAATCGTCAAAATTTGTAATTACAGCGGAAAATTGTTTCCACAGCAACAAATAGTATTCAATTATTTCATTTTTATATATATTTCTTTAAAATCAATTCTGATAAAAATAAAAAGACAAAAAGTATATTTAATTTCGGTTTATTTTATTATAAATGCAACAAAAAATTTATTTTTTTAGTTTTTGTCAAATTTAACAACAGCAAAAAAAACGAACTTTGTAATGGAATAACTTTTTAACTAATTGCTGAATCAAAAATAAAATAAATGATACCATAAAATTTTTGAAATAAACAATAGGCCTTCAAATGTTTTTCTTCAAATTTTACAAACAGTAAAAGTTATAACGGAACTTAAAGAATTTCAATACAGGAACAATAGCAATTAAAAAAATTAAATTAAAAAATAAAATAAAACAAAAGCAACAAATTACAAAACCAGTTATAAAGTCAAAGTTGATTAAAGCGTAAAAAAAGTACTTATAGTGTGAATTCAACCAGAAACAAAAAAAAAAAAAAAAGAAAAAAGAAAAAGAAAAGCCATTATTTTTCAATTAAAGTCCCACATAAATGAGCTGTAACTGTGCGCAATATCCGTATCATAGTATCGCACGATTACCTCCAGCACTTTAGCCTTATAATAATTGCACACCATATAACGCATTATTTCTTTTTTCCGTGTTTAATGGCAATTTGTTTCTTATATTCTTATATATTATAAAAAAAAAACTCGAACCAACATTTTCATTTCAATTACAATTATTTCAATTTATATTTAATTTATAAACGTAAACGAAATGCAACACCCTGTAATTATTCACCATTATCGTAATATTTTCATCTAAAATGCAGAGGATATGACGTTATTTCTGTTTGCGCATTTCTTGTTCTTCTTTATACAATAATTTTTGCCATTTAAAATGACAGCAAATACCTTAGAACTTTATAGGTTGCATTTAATGCACCTTGACTTCCGTCGAGGCGCTTTTATTATTATTAGAAAAGCCGTAAAGTTTCAATATTATGGTGGCGAATAGAAGTTACAGACGGTTTAATCCAATTTCCGCATTCTGGAATATTTTGGCTCGCTAATTATGAGCGTAATTAAATGATTCAAAGGCCTATGAGATGATTTATAAAAGAGCTTTGTTTTTGGACATAAAACAGAAAAGGAATTTATTAAAAAAAGAAAAATTAATTGCTTTTTGCAATTAGAGTAACGATTTAGATTGAAATTAACATAATTAATAAATAAAAGCTTTGTTTTTAAACATTAAAGAAGAAAAGGAAACTTTTAAAAAAGAAAATTTAATTGATTTTTGCAATTACAACAGTTTTTTCTGCAATTTTCAACAAAAAAATTAAATACCGGAAATAGCAAAAAATAAGTAACATTTATTCAAACTTAATATCGCCAAAAAGATAAGAAACTAATGGAATATTTAAAGAAAATAAATTTCTAGAAGTTATTAAAAGGATTACCTTAAAATTGTTAAAAAAAAAAACTAATTAAAAACAAATCCTTTCTAAAAATTATCAAATTAGTTAAAAAAAATAGTAATTAAAATTTAACCAAAGAAACAAGTGAAAATTCGCAATGCAACGATAAAAAGTTATTGCAGTTCGCCAATACAAAACAGTTGAAAGCGGAACAAAATAATTGCATATTTATGCACCTCTTTTTGTGCGTATCGCAATGCACCGAAACCGGAAACGCGAACCGTGACTTCCTCGACGAGTACAAACTCACCAGATTTGCGTTTTTCCGGCAAAACGAGCGACTTGGCACGCTTGACACGCAAACTTCTTCGGCGGATGGAGCGCAAAAAGGACTCAGGCATCCTTTGGCGAAAAGCCGGCGCATCGTTATGATAATGCTGCTTCTTATCGGAGGTGAACCAATTTTTAACAGCCGACATCGACAGCACATTGTGCTTGGCCTTCTTCGGGGTGGCGGCCGTCGGTTCGTTTTTCAAATCCACCATAATTAGCGATTCTTCTCTTTCAAATCCAAAATCCAAATCCGACAGGAAAAATCAGATGAGAAATCATTGAGTCCTTAATTTCACTCGCGATAATCCTGCGTGTCGCGTCACAAAAGCCATTTTAATTTAAAGCAAATAAAAAAAGATTTTTTAAAATAAAAAAAATTAAAATCACGTTTTTAAATCCGGCGCTCTTTTTTTTCTTCACATATTAATTTCCCGGCAATAGAGCTAAGAGCAGGCAAAACACATGTACCGAGTGTTCCGAAGCGAATGACTGGTTTTGTTCCCTCCGTGGCTCGCCGAAAACAGGATCCCCTCTTCGCATGTGTAACTACTGTGTGCTTGTGTGCGTTTGTGCGGTGCACCAATGCTTGAAGGTACCTAACGAGCGCTCGCGAAGAACAAGAGGAACGCATGCGTTCTATGTATCGGATGCTCGGATGTGTGTGAGTGCTTCGAAAAAAGAAATCTCGTAAAATTTCCCTTTTATGGGAAAAGTCGCACTTTACAAGTCGTAAAATGCACGGTAAATCACTATTCGGATCAGCGGAGATAAAGTAAATGGCACGCGAATGCAATACAGGTCCAAATACATAACATACAGGGTGTACCGTTTTGGAGTGGCATTAATTGGTCATCTTGGTTAACAAATTAACATTGAAGATAAGAGATTTGGTGAAATTTATGATTAACTTGTTATTGTTTATAAAAACTCTTTATGTTCATAAGTTCCAGAATTATCACAAGAAAACTGAAATAGATATAAAAAAATAAATTTCCAAAAATTTCGACAATTATCAGTTTTTCGGGATAATTCTACAACCAAGAGAGAGATATTTAATATTTAAAAGCGAAAATATTTTAATCGTAAAATTCATCAAAACTTTTCTCGTTGAACCTAATTTCAATCTTCATTATTAACAACAGAATTTAACACAAAGCAACTCTAAATGGCACACCCGGTATATTATCCATTTATGCATCGTATTCCTGTTCCGATATTTGCAGAATATCATTTTTATTTCGCATTTATCAAGCATTTCATTTCATCCTGATATCGATGCAGCTCATTTGCATGTTAAATGCATTTAAGTTGTTTGCGGATGCGCTAAAATGAGGGACTAAGGGGAATAAAGATAAAGGGAATGTGATAGGTTTGAGATAAGATCTAAAGTTAATGATGATGCATCGATCGATTTCCTCTTCTATTGCATGCACACATATTGCGTCGATAAGTTGATTTATATATAATCATTCCGATGTACTCGTATGTGAGTGAATACATAGATATCAATATGCTGATTGATTACTACCTGAACTTATAAGTGTCACTTTTGTGTTCAAATGATAAAAGAAAATAAATTGAAGCTATTTATATAAATAGAATGCATCACGTCTCTTATGATGTAATATTGTAACGTAACGAAAAACTATTATATATGATGTTGAATCGATGTTTAATGGAATTTTTTTCCATTTTTCTTTTTCATTTATGTTCATCATCATGTAAAACGTATTCTAGAGTGATATTTAATG
>JASKGO010001065.1:0-19142 GCA_030556065.1 Holobus sp. GC000080
ACCAGCTACGATTGAGGCATTGGAAGCCAAGATTACTTAAGTTATTCGCGAGATACCGACCGAAATCCTCGAGCGAGTTATTCAAAATTGGTGTTTACGGATGGCCCAATTACGGATCAATTGCGGCCAACATTTAAAGGGATTTTCTTTAAAAAATAAATGTCATGAATGGTTCTACACAATAATAGTATAGGTTGCCCTGTCAATTTAAATTTTGTTGTTTTATTTTCATTTCAAATTCGATACCTCTAAACTGATCACCCTTTAGTATGGCGCGCGCGTATGTTACGTTACATACGGACCATACAGTGTAATAAATTATTCGCACTCCGATATTACAATTAAGATTATTTCATGAGGCGTTGGCCGATGCAATTGCTTCTATACGTGCCTCGATCATTATTACGTTTTTGCTAAATTTAATTAATGTTACTTTATAAAACTTTTAAGAGCAGGTCATGTGTAAAGAGTTATATTACAGCTTTCTTTAAAGTTTTAATGGTTTGAATTTAAAATTTTCAAATTAATAGCAAAGCAAAGGAAAAACATCTAAAAGTTATTTAATTTAATTTTAAAACAAAAAATAATAGCTGTTATTTCTTAAATTTAATATCTGAACCATTAATTAAATTTTAATATAAGAAAAAAATAATAGAATCGGTGAGTTTAATAAGTCTCCCTGTTGTAAAAATTTAGAATATCGCATGTTATATAATAAGATTCAATGGAAATAATTACTTGTGGAGACATAATTTCGGTTCCCGTATTGTTGGTTCTCGTAACCGTTTGCAATTACAAAACACGTTAAAACGAAAAAGCGAAACGAAAAGGCGAAAAGTGTGTGTTTGTTGTGCTTGCTGCTGAAGAGTGATTTGAATGCGCGCAAAGCATAAATTACCACCGCACATAGAGATCGAATGCGAAAGAACGAAAACCTCGGTATATCGTATCAACAGTACTACCTATAAATTTTTCATCGTTTATCTCTGTTTATTGCTTCGGTTTATACTATGTACTATATAGAAATACATTCTATGTACTCTTCAAGTCTAGCTATAGCGTTTGCCTCTTTGCCTGGTCTCGATATGCAAATTATTATCGCGTTCCACCTAAGATTTTACTTGCGTTGTTCATATTATTGCACTGCCTACTGTCCGCTTAAGAGAAAGACATTGCGAAGCATTTCGTAATTGAATAATGTACCGGGTATTCGATTCCGAATTTTTTGTCATAAATCACTTCAAAGAAATTCAATTTCCCTAAATGAGAATTATATATATATTTTGATTTCTTATTTTAATTTTCTTGGAAATGGAATAAATGGAAAAAGTTTGTATCGAATAAGTATTTAAAATTTGCTTTTCAATTTTAATTAGGGATATTAGTATAGAAATTTGAAAGCTGTGGTGCTTTATTTGAAATTACTTAAAAAAATATATAAAAAAAAACTTCTAAAAGATTAGGAGTTATAAATAAAATGCCTGATGTATGGTAAATATCTTAATGTAAAATCTTTATTTGTATGTCGAGGAAAATTAGTATGAGGAGCTGAAAGGAAACATAAATTGTTTCAATGTAAATTCCTCACGTGTAATTTAATTTGAATTCAAACACCTTGTAGAATTGGCTTTTCAATAGGTCATAGAATGCAATCAACTGGGAAATGATTTTAACTATCGGAGCTAAATAATATTTAAATAGTTTTATATAGATGAATTTACAGAAAAAAATGAAAAGAAAAGAAAAAGAAGCTATGTAACAACTGTAACAAGTCCACAGCTTACAATTTCCATCAAAGAAAAAAGAAAACAATCCCTAAAATCAAAGCAAATTTTGAATTTTAGATTCCTAATTTTTTTTTAACAATTAAAAAAAATTTTTTTTTGAATAATTCAGAATAATTACAACTAAAATCCTATAAGTTTTAAAATTTGTCACTTTTTTGCTTGTCTTTAGCGGTTTTTACTTTTTTTTTTTACTTTGCAATGAATATAGCTCTTGGTTTTAGCTGTAAAATGACCAATTTACAGTTTACAAAGAAAACACACAAAAAGGAGACAATAAAATAATAGAATTGCTGCTTGTGTGCAAAAACCCAAGAAAGAGAAATTTTCAAGAAAAGTGTTACTGTTTTCTAATTCCTAAGTAAAAATAAATTTTATTGTGGTCTAAAAACAACGATGCCATTTTTTTTATTCAAATAAATGGGCTACATTATCATGAAAATCTTTAAAGACTGTTGTCAGAAGATTCATTAATGTTTTTATTTGTTTTTATTTTCATATTTTCAGAATTTGTTGCTTTCTTTTCTGAAAGAAATAATTACAGAAATGTTATAAACTTTTAAAGAAAATAGAGGATTATTGACAGGGATGACTTAAAAAAATGATATCTCTTTAAATAATTTAAACTTAATTTAATTTAATTTAATCATTAAATTATAAATCAATTCCTTTTTTGATACATTTCTAATAACAAACCATCATTTTTTAAAGAATGCTGCTTTGAAGTTCTATAAAAAAAGAAACAAGTTTTAAATTCTTCTTAGTTTTATTATTATTATTATGTACATTTATAAGTATAATAATCGATCAAATGGGTAGTTGTTTTTATGTTTCATTTATTTTTAATTTTTTTTTTTTTGCAAAAGAAAATATGATTACTATATAAAGTGATGTGGTTTTTAGAAGAATCTCCTGGGTGGTATTTAGCGGTGTTCCACATTATATGTTGCTGATATAGGTATATACTAGAGCTACATGTAATTGTGTTGGCATTACAATTTAGTAATTTGCCATTATTTCGAAATTGGCCTACAATTGACAAGCATTTAACTGAAGAGATTTATATCGCCATTGATAATGATGCGTGGCGGCCTTTATAAGTGTATAACATATAACACAAAAGCATTGCAAAAACATTTTTCATTACTATCGCAAAAAGGGCTCACACAGACATCATATCAAAAATAAATGCCACGATTATGACTCTACAGAGTGATCTATTTGGATAATCTGATCATGTTAACATCACCTTTAAATTTATGATGGTATCTTATAAATTAAAACTTAAAAATTGTATATATTTGAAGGAATTCTTATCATTTAAAAATTGAAAATTTAGACAACATAACAAATCGTAATCGTAATCATAATATTATTATGTTAGTAAACTTCTTCTGTGTTTCTTCTAAATTTAATAAAAGAAGATAATCATTCTGTATGGCTACACATATAAATCAAATAACGAAGGGAAGAGGAATTAACAACCATAACGTTTCTTTGAAGTACTACTAGGTATATGATGGTAGTTGAATTGCGATATTGCTGCAATGACGCTTATATGGAGTGTTCGGTAATTTCACGAGCACAGCAATAAAACGATATTTCTCATACACCGTAACTTTTTAATTTAATACCGTTTGCTGTATACTTTTTTCTGTTCTGATTAGAAAATTTAACAATCCTTGGTTGGCATCAGGTTCAGGTCATTATACAAAAAGTGTCATTGCAGTATTCGATTTGGAACTTTAATTAATTATTGTAAAGTCGTTGCGTTTTTTTTTTTGCTTCAAATTCAAAATATAATTAAAGAAAATTCTATAAATTAATAAAAAAATAGAATTAAAGAAATTGGTAATTTTGTGCGCGACACAGAAAACAATAACCCAAATTAAAAATCGACTAATCGTCGTTTTGATTATCAAATAAAATCCAAACTGAAACATTGAAATTGAAATTTTAAACAGTTTTTTTTTTGTGTGAGCTATGTAATCTAGAAAACCATAGCAAATGGTACATCGAACAGTATGTATAACGAAGGTAATGAGAGAAGGACGTTAACTCAACATAGCATGAAACTGAATTCTTAATGCATAAAATGAATTTAATGAATTTGTAGAAAATCCGTTAAAGTAACTGATTTAAAAGAATCTAAAAGTATAACGACAGAAGAATTCAAAGAAACCATTATTATATTCTTTAAATTCTGATTGATTGATTTGAAAAACATAAGATTATTAGATTATGTGAATTAAGTTTGGAATTTTTAATTTAAATTCTATTGATTATTATTCAATAAAGTAAATTTGGTATTATTCGGTTGTTTATAATGCCAAATTCAATATGCATTAATAACATTTAGAAACTAAATGACTAAATAATAAACCGTTGTGTCCCCGTTGTGTATTTACATAATTACATCCATCCTAATAGCTTTGATTAATTAATTTAAGTAAAAAAAAACGATGATGGGATTTGGACAATGTAGTATGTAGTATTAATGAAACAGTTAATTTTACTTATCAAATTTTAATAGGTTGAAGATGGAAAAGATTGTTTTACTGATGTGGGTTTTCGTAACTAAATAATGAGACGTTTTTACTGATGAATTTCCTTAATTCTTGCAAATTAAGTCGCTTTTTAATTCAAAATTTTCACAAATCTATTGCATCTTCAGGAAGATTACAAATTTTTTGTTTTTGTTATTTTTAAATCTTCGGAATCTTTTTTTTTTTTTAATCTAAAATTAAATTATTTTTAATTTTGTTAGTTGTTTATAATTTACGTAGGTGTCTAACCGATCATCTAACCGTTTCAAATTGTTTATAATATTTTTAATTATTCAAGAAGACCGTAAAATGTCATCTGAAAATTTTAATATAACCTGGTTAATGTTACTTTACTTTATAACTTTTCCACTTTATATTGTTTGTACATTTTGGTTTTGTAAATATTCATTTTACCTCTTATTCCAATTAGATACTTTTTGATTCAGTCTGTAAATACATTTTTAATACATGGAGAGCTGATGATGACTAACGTTTTAAAAGGTTCGTTATTTCTGTCATTTTAATTGCAAGAAATGAATAGACCTAATATCGAATATGGATAACGTTAATTAATAATAATCATAAAAAAAAAAGATATGCTGTCCATCAAAACGAATAAAGAGCGGAAGACCAAAAATGAATTTTGGATTGATTGGTTGCTTTGGTGTTGAGAACTCAGCCATATTTTGGATATGGAGTTATGGACCCATGGCTAATACACCCAGTGGGAACGGTTGCGCCGCATTTAAAGACAAAAACCCAAGCGGAAAAAAAGTGTATAGTACGCGAGTCTAGATATTATGACGGCGTTGACCCCGACCTACTAACATAGGGCCCGAAATCCAACCAAAACACTACGCTACTACCATACCAGTAGGTCATCGCACCAAGAAAGTTTATTTCCATCTCCTTTTTGTGTTCCGCATCCTTTTTATTTATTTATTTTATTATTTTTTCTTTTTCCGAGTATGGTACCAAATTATTTTAAAGTGCCATCCACGTACATGTACCATCTCTAGTATTTGAAGAGGTGTGTGTTTTCTTTTCGAAAGACTTTCTTGATGATGATGATAATGATGAGAAGTCAGTATTACTAGGAATCTAGTGGCTTTTGCCCTAGCAAAGCTGCGCTATAGAGAAGTCTGTGTCTTTGCTATTGGTATGGTACTTAGTGTGTGTGTTTGTAGGTACATATTGAACGTAAGTAGGTTAGTGCAGTCTGCGGTCTATCGTCTCGGTCTCAATCCGAAGAAACGCAGAGAAAGAGGGAGATAGAAGGAGCACACCTTAGCGCTCGCTGAGATGCTGCTGCTGTTGCTGTTGATGATGGTGTTCCCCCTACACATTGCGCTTGTATTGCTGAGCGCGCGATGTCTAGGCCACATTGTCTGCTTCTATGTGGTTGTTCTCGGTGTGTGTGTGTGTGTGTGCGTGCGGCGGAATGGAAAGGAAAAGATCGTCGGCGACGCTTTGGCTCACTCCACTAAATATTATTCAGTTCAGTGTGCGAGGTGAGCTGGCCAAGAGAGCAGCAGCAGCAGGAGGAGGTATACCTACCTGCGGCATACACGCAGTCTCTCTTCTTGGTACTGCACCAACAAACAGCACTTGTTCGCGCTTGTCTCTCAGTCTTCTTGTGCGTTGCGTTCCAATTACCCACTTACTTGGATTTCGATGGCCAGCGGCAGTACGCCAGCAACAACGGTGGCAGAAATAAAAGTGGATTAATTAACATCGGGCCCAGATTTTATGATACCGTTGTGAAATGTTGTTGCCCTGTTAGTTTGGATATACGGTGCGGGCGGATAGTCCACCCTAAAAATGTGTCCGTTCCGATAGAAGTTGCCCTCTAGCACACCATGAGCCCAGCTTCTTCGGGCAACTTTGAGGTGGAACGCTACATCGGTGCATGTCTGATATCGTCGCAGCAATCGCGTAACTTCAAGAAGCACGGCGGGGTCCAGCAGCAGCAGCAACAGCAGCAGGATCTGTACCACCACCAACAGCATCAGCAGCAGCAGCAGCAGCGTAGGGTTGTGCAAAGACCGCACAAGTCGGAACACCAGCAACATGTGCCGCAGTGGGTTTTGCTGAATGCACCACCGGTGGTTACCACCAATGGTGGTAGTGCTTTGTCCCGCTTGGCATTTCATACCCAAGGCATACCACTAATTCTATCCAATAACAACAATAATGGCAACAGCAATGGTTTCAATAATGGAAAGTACAGGCGTCATGGTAACGCTCCAAAAAAAGTTAAAGACCAGAGGACCTTGTCTGCCGATGGTAAGGAAGGTCAACAGAAATTGGTCTGTGGTGAACAGCAGCAGCAGCAGCAGCAGTGTACGGACACGGTGAGTGTGACCAGTGATGAAAGCGGATCAACCAACACCTCATCGTTTTCATCGGGAAATTCGGACAATTGCCTGCCGAGGATCATCAAGCCTCGCAAGAGGCGGAAAAAGGATCGCAAAACGGCAGCGACTCCAACCCTAGTGCAGCATTCGTTGAATCATTACTCGGGGGATGTCGAACAGCAGCAACAACAGCACCTAGTTAACAATTTCAATTTCGATGAGCAATTCTGGGGTGGCGGGCAAATGTCCACGCCTGATTTTTCCGACGTTTTCGATACTGGTGGTGAGTTCTTCACGTGCCAGTGCAAATGCTGCGATCCATCCAGGCAAATCTGGGATATCGATCGCAGTTGTTACTCGCCCCTGTTGACCAGTCCGGCGTCCGGCTTGTCGCCGTTCAGGTTTCCCGAGATGCAGACCTCACTATCGTCGGCCTCCTCGTCTAATGATGAGGTGCCCACGTTGGATTCGCTTTCCTTGGACGACGACGAACGGTCGTCTTCGTTTTCCTCCAGTAAAGCGTCCACTACTTCCTCTTCGTCTTGCGGAGATTGTCCGGTGGAAGTGTCGACGGAAATTGTCACGTTTCTCAATAACGGCCATCGGGATTTGGAAATCAAGTTTTTCAAGAACCCCACGTTGTTGTCTCAAAATTGATATGGTTTTTTTTTTGAATTTGTTTTCGAAGTGAAGATAATACGGTGTCTCCGTTCTAGAGATCTCATACTTAGAGATACAAGTGTGTCAGCGGGTCGGTTCATCCTTTATGACTGGCGCATTAATTAACAAATTAATTGGACTATAAAACAAACGTTGTGCCGTTAAAATTCATGCGAAGAAGCATTCGGAGAGCTGCTTGTTAGCATGAAATACCGACGTGTCACGTGCTCTTCATCTTAATCAGACCAAGCACAGAGCACACAGAGCGAACGACAAAAAAAAAACGATTTTGGAAGTAAAGTAAAGATCGTCAAGTTCGTTACGAACTGTTGGTGATGACGGTTGATGATGATTTTCGAATTCGTGCTCTCTGATACGGAAAGGCCTCTCTTATAACATTACTTTTTAAAGTAAGTCGCTTCTTTTTCTGAAGTGCTCGCACAGACTTGTGGTGCAAATGTTGCAAATCGGTTCGACTGGTGGCTATAATTTGATTAACAAATATAATGTAATACTATCCGTGCGGCATTCGTGGAAGAGTTGTCGGTGCGTGAATCTTAATTGCACACATTCCGCGAAAGTGGACGTTTCATCGAAGCGGCTTCTTCGGCGTGGATCGCTAGACCGGGGACCCCCACGTCTTCCTCAAGCGCAGGCAAGACAGGAAGGAAGCATTTTCCGCGCATTGTTTTTCTCTTTATGATGTGTTTAGCTGTTGTTGCAATAATAATATAATGATGGTATATTATTGGCAACAACTATGATGATGGAAACTTTCTTTTTCGCGATGACTCTCTTGTACGCGTGCTTTTTGTATATGTATTATACCCTGCCTTGTGGTGTGGTGGTATTCTACATTGTGCTGTGTACCATATAATGTAACGAAACGCGTGCAGAATTGTAACTCTCCAGTAATTTATTATTATTTCTTTAGTTTAGATTTAAGTGAGCTTTGTGTAAACTCATTTCTCTCATTTTAATACAAGTTTCTCTTGATGGAATACTGCTGCTTCAGTTGTTTATTTATTTATTTCTGTTTTTTTTTTTTACTTTTCTTCAGTTGATGCTTTTTACATCATACCCGGCGTTAAACAATTAAAATTATTTTAAATTGTTTTAATATACTAAATGATGCTTAAAGTTTAGATAACTTACCAATCATACTACCTTTTTTTGTTTGTCGTGAAATAAGAAGTAATATTTAAAAGTTTGATCTAAATGGAAGTTTTATGAGGTCTAAATGGAAGTTTTTTTAGGAAACATTATTTTCGAAAGTAACCTTTATAATATTTCTTAATTATTATGTTGATTCATATCAGTATTACCTTTTATCACTGATTTTATCAATGATAACCAATTTCGTTTCAAAACCTACATTTAGGAGAAAAGCACTTTCCTTTTACTTAATGAAAGAAATTCTTTCGCAAAATATATTGCAATCTAACAATCAAAAGATGAACTTCATCAATAATCTATTTTAAACTATGAAAAGAAAGTACTTTCTACTGAAATTAAAATTTTCTTTCGAATTGGCAAATTTATTATTATTAGACGGTGGATATTAAATTTATTGCTTTCAAAGTTATAAAACTAACTTTAAATTGAAAACCCAAAACCCTCTCTGTTCTCCTTTGCATAAAACATCCGTCACTTTTCTACCATTACCATGAAAGCTTGAGACTTTTCTTCGGTTTGTTCAATTGCAGAGATTTGAAGCTATGAGCGCAAAGGCCAGGGATTAAACAGCGTGCAGATTGCGACATCATGAAACCTATTGAACATTTTTCATCCTCTGTACTTTGTTTTCCTTGTCCTTTTTTTATTATTATTTTTGTTTTGTTTTTGTTTTTAACTGCTTTTTCCGGTGACGTTCAGTTTAATAAAGTTTCTTTGTCAGCAGTGGCGCATTTTGACGTTGTTCAGTTTGAAAACCTTGCAAAAGGGGTTCATCATAAAAGTGTGTCGTTTTTGCATTTTGCAACAGTTGCAGACAGCCAGTCTTCGCTTTGCAAAATAAACGACGAACTTGTTGCGTGTCGCTTTCGTTCGAATTTATTATTATTATTATTATTATTATGTCGGTAATTATTAGTTTTGAATGTATTTTCCTGCACATTTCCGTATACAGTGCTCACTGTTTTTTCTTTGCACCATTTTTGAGGAACAAACATTAACATAATCTTTATCTGCAATTGTAACAATGGTTCATCTTGTATTTTTTTTTTGGAAATGGTTTGAGGTCATTGATCATTGGTAAATCAAAGATTGTTTTGGTGAAAATGATTTCAGATTTGCTATGATAGACTTTACATTTCTCTATTGAAATCTTCACAGTGAAGTAAATTTTTAGATATAGGGAATGGAGGGCACTGTATACCCTCCATGTCTGCACAAAGTTGTTTGTGTCTGTCTCTATGTGTGTGTGTGTGTGTGTGTGTGTGTGTGTGTGTGTGTGTGTGTGTGTGTGTGTATATATGCATGTGTCAGATTGTGCCTTATTTACATTTGCATGAAGGTGCAATTACGAGTTCATCCGTTTGCCGCACACCTGGAGATCTGATCTCTTCGCATCAGAACACTCAATTATTAATAAATAATTGCGATATGTCTGCCTGCGTTATTGCATTGAAAGTTTCTTTTCGTGGTCACTGTCGATGGACGATGTGTGGTGACATCAGTTTTTCCCCTCTGTAATTTCACTGATGGTATATCAATGTTTAGTTTAATGAAGTTCGTTTTATGATCAGCACTTCATTTTACGAGTTATTGTTAAGCTTTTAAACTCTGCTTTTATTTAAAATTAATTAGCTACATTACAAAACAGAACTGTTTCGTGGTTAGTATTTATAATTTTAAATTTTCCACATCTGTTGAATCGTTAAATGCGGTAATAATTCAAATGTGGAAATTGCATGCTATAAACAACATCTCCTCCCTTGGAAGAATAGCATTTACTTTCTATAACCTCACCATAACCTTATTGAATTTATTGATGGCTCGAAAAACAATTTTCTATTTATTTGAAATGTTTTCAATTCAAATAAGTGGAAAATTGTTTTTCGCAATAAAATGGAAAAAAAAAAGAAAAGGGAAAAATGTATTGCATAAGTAAATTTACAGACACTTTTAAAGAAATAAAAGAAAAGGGATGATAATGATGATTGCAACTTTTGTGCAGCTTGTGTAGGTCCGTCGTGCACCGACATAAAAATTACTACTTAAGCGTTAAACTAATGTGTCGGTTGTTCGTTCATTAATGAAGTCATTTTGTGCACGATTGCTCTCTTGCTTTGCCTATATCTTCTTTCTTTACATGACATGCGTATAGGATGGGTACTTTTTACTTGTTTGGGTCCTCTTGGTTTACTGACATCCGTCAGGCGAACATGGAACTTTATATTTTCTGCCGCGTTCAACGGCAATTATTAATGCTAATGCTAATTGTTTGACTGCGACCGCACATTATAATAAATCTGCAGATCTCTGCTGACGCGTTTCTTCTTTCTTTGGGTTAGCTTTTATCCCTAGTAATTTATATCACAATGAAAGTAATTTGGTTTCTTGTTTTATGCCTTGTTTTTTCTTCAATTGTTTATTTTAAATTTAATGTTCTCTATTTTTAATGTTATTTGTAATCTGTTATTTAAATAAAAATAATTTATTATTTTTATTTTTTAAAGTTAAGTAAAGTAACTAAATGGTTTGTTTTCAATGAAATTTATTAAATTTCAAGTGGGTCATTTTAGATTTGTTTTGGAACTGGTTTTTTTGATTTATGCAAAGAGAAAGATGATCTAAAATGAAAGTAAAGATGCTTTTCACAGTCTATTCTATTTCTTTGCAGCGTAAAGAAAATAAATAATATTTGACATCACCCTGTATATTGACTAGAATAGCAATTTTTGTTTGTAAAGTTTGTAAATATGAAAAATCGATTTTGACAAATCATTTATTGTATCTTTTTTGTTTCAGGTAAGTGATCCCAAAGTTTCCTTCGATCTTTATATAGTGCCTATTTTCCAAAAACCATTTTTTCTGGTAAGTTTTGTAATAAAACTTTTATTCAATCAATCTATTAAATTACCACTTTTATTAATTAAAATTACTTCCAATTTTACAAAGAATTTTTTATGAAGACTACTTTTTTTCCTCCAAAAGAAAGTTTTTAAATTTGTATTGATTTTATTAATAATATTAAAAAACAACAACTAATAATTAAAATCACAATACTTTTGCACTAAAGCACTAAAATACTTTGTATAATTGAAAAAAAAGAAGATAATTGTTAAAATTGTTTATTCAAAAGTGGTACAAAATATTCAATGTTTCCATGACCCAATATTGTTTTTTTTTTGAATGATAAAAAGTTATTGTTTTATTGACCAAATAAAGAAATGTCATTGACAGTTATAAACTCTTTGAACTTGACTTAAAAATTAATTGGATTTTTTATTGTTTCAAATGCCTATTTTGTTTTTTTTTTTTTGTTTTTAACAAAGTGCTTGTAAATTTGAAATTTATTTAAAGTTCACCATATTTTATTTTTTTCGTAGGCTTTTTATTGATCGGTTACCATTTTTTTTCTCTTTATATTTGCATCAATGGTTTTCTCTAAATTTGTAACTCTAACCTAATAAAAGTGAAATACAAGTCGCATCTAAACTATTATGAGCAATATCCATATTTATGGTTTTCTATTTTTTAAATATTATAAAAGTTTTTTTTTTTTTTGAATTAATTTTGAGAATTGTTTTTAAATAATGATTTAAAATTTATTTTTCAATTACAATTACCACTGGGTGGTCTTTAAATGTATCAAAAATGGCTTTTATACGGTTAGTTTTCTTAAAAATTGGAAATTGTAATATTTTTTTATTTATTCGTTTGCATAAAATATCTAGAATTTGAAAATATTTCAATATTTTTTTTAGTAATAGGGCTTAAAATTTAATTAAATCATTATGTAGTAAGGAAAATAAATTTATAAATTGATACTATTGATACTATGGTAATAAAAATTAAATTACGAATTTAGTAAATGCAAAAATTAAATGGTAAGCAACATTTTGCTTCATCCATTTATTTTATTAATGAAAATAAAATTACTTGTTTGGAATTATAAATTACCTTTGCTTGTGCGTGCATTTTTCAAATGGATTATTACGACACTATGCAAATTGTAATTTGCATGTATAAAAGATTTCAATTTATTATTTTTGATTTTCTTGTTTTTTTGTTTTGCGTTTTGCGTTTTTTAATTCATAATTTATATGCAATCCATTTAAATTCATCAGTTATTTATTCTTCCAATAGAAAAACAAATAACCAAATAAAAGCTCATTATTGAAACTTTAAAGTTTTTAATTCAACTGAAAATGTTACAAAATTTATTTTAAAATTTTCTCTTTCTTTTGTTGGTTCTGTCGCTTAATGAAAATTAATTAATTAAATTTGATAATATGGGAGAAAAGTGGGCCGGTTCCAATTGAATAACCTTTTGTCTAAAAAAAAAATTGTTAGCGCAACAATTAATTGTTCATTGTTTCCAGTGAACAATTTTGCGGTATGTGTGATAAAATGCATTTGAAGTGTGTATTTTTTTGTTTGTTGTTAATTTAGTTTTTATGCCACTACAATAATAATAATAATAATAATAATAATAATTGTTATTAATGAGAGAGAACTAAGTGAATAGATGAAATATTGTGTTGTAACCATTCTGTTTGTAATAAGAATGTTAAGAAGATGTTTAAACAAAGTGTGATCTAGAAACCCCATTTTGGTCATCTTTGTTTGTTTATTTGTTGATTTGATTGTTTTTCTTCAGTATGAATTTATTTCATTTTTATATTATTCTTTTTTGTGTTTAACAATCTTCATTTATTTTCATAATTAGTAGTTGGTACTTTATTTGTTGAAATTGAACTCTTTGAGTTTTTGTTTCTGTATAGTTCTGAGTTGGTTATTTATCCTAACAATACCATCAGGAGCTTGAAAGAATTTAATTATAAGACGTCAATTGAAAATTTCCTAATCCAAAGTTAATTAATTAATTATTATTATAAATTAATTTTGGTGTTGATACAGTTGATCAACATTACAGTTGATGTCATAATTAATCATTATATTACTTAATTATTATTTTTTTAAATTGGAAAAGTGATTTTTATTTTATATTTAAAAAAAGAAGTTAATGCGAGGCTTTTGTGAATCTAATTAAAATTATACCGATTATTACGTGCTCACTAAAAGTTATTCACAAGCCATAAATTTTAACAACTCGAGTAAAAACAATTGGTTTGGAAATTTGTAGTACCCACATAGTTTCCAGTCTGGCTATTATGAATGGATATATGCTATGCTATGCTTATGTTATAAGTTGTGATACGTAGAAGCAATATTAACTGATTTTGAAATGTTTAAACTCTGCTTGCTTTTAATTGCACCGGACAACAAGATTTTTTATATCTCTGGGCACTGAATGTGAAGAATGTGAAATTTTAGTGTATTCTTTGCCACTGATAATGGAAAAACATGATTTCTTGATGAAAATTTGCTTTTCCTAGCAATTTAAAATTAAATTTTGAAACATACGAGTATTTTTTAGAATTAAAAAAATTGCTTTAAATTCCACAAAAGCAAACATTAATTAAAAAAAAAAAGATTTTCGTCGATCAGCGACAATGTTATACTATCTGACTATCTGCAATAATCTTAATTGTAAATATAAATCCTTCAAATTAACTCTTTGCAGATCCTTTTAAATTCCATATACTTTAGTGCCATAAATCTTATAGTGCAGTGCAGAAAGCAAAAATAATAAAATTACCCTTAACAATAACCATTAGATCATTAGCAACTCATCAAAGTCGTTGTTTTCCAACCAAGTGAAACGCACGCGGCCACAAACACACACACGCACACACACACACACACACACACACACCAGTAAATAATAATTGGCTGAGCAAATAAAAAGCGAATAAATGTCGGGCAAAAGCAAGAAGACAGACAGAGACTCGACTACTCTACCGAGTATACTGTAGTACAGTACAGTATAGTATAGTATAGTCATGGTGTATGCGCTATCTGTGTGTCCTGATTGCAGGTAAGCGATATACGCGAAACGATGTAATCGTGACAGTTTCAAGTACATCTCGGGCCAGGCGTCGTTACGTGTTTGTTGGTTCTGTCTATAATATGTCGTCCATGTAAGACATTACGAACCTCATCATCTTCTGGATGGGAAAATCTAGACCAACTAGTCAACTAGAACTCGCTGTTATTTGGTTTGGCTATGGCTAAGCAAACCACTAAATGCTAAGCGCAGAACGCTATTGAATATAATACTACGATATAAACTCTGTTTGAATACTAGCACAACACCAGCGAAAAGCAAGTGTTCTGATGAGATGAGAGTAATATAAAGCAGCTAAAGTGTCCTACTCTGAAAAATAAAACTTTTTTTTTTAATGGACGTTAAGGTCGTTTCGTCTTTCGTTACAGATTATTCAGAAATAAATTATAATAAACGTGCAGAAATGCTAATAATAATAATAATAATAATAATAAAACTTTTAAGTTGCCTATTTGATTTTTGTTTTTTTATTAAATTCATTGGAAGTGACTCAAAAAGTTCATTTTTTTAAATAGTAAAAACATAATCTTTTGTCCTTTTTTGGTTTAATTAATAATTTGAATCTAAATCCATTTTTCAGAGCAATTAAATTGTTCCCAACTCAACAAAAACTTAAAAGTATAGTTACTGGTAAATCTCAGAAATATATTTTTTGTATTGTCCATCATTTTCTCTGCCCTTAGATGAATGTAATCCTTAGAAACAATTAAAAATAATATTTTCCACTTTTTTGTCAAATATCTTTTTTTAAATTCAAATAATTCTTAAAATTTCAAAATTAACCAGACGCTTAGTTGAATTTTTAACAAAGCCCAGAGAAAAGAAGTACAATTTTTTTCATAGATCTATGTAATTGATATAAAATGACCTTTCAGAACAATCCCAAATGATATGAATTAAGTGACATAGTAGCAGTTTGCTTATACAATGTTTACCAATGAAAATGTTATTTTTTTTTAATGCAATTTTATTCATTTTTGAAACTTAGCAGGGGAAATGTTATAAAATAAAAGCTTGATTAGCATAGGTTAAGTAGGTTTGATTCTATTTCAGTTCTAACTGCTTGAAAGCTCTTAATTTTGCTAGATTTAGGGTATAATTTGTAAATTAACCAGAATCCAATCGAAGGAATGAATGAATGAAAAAGAAAGACTAAAACTGATGAATTGATGTCTGTCGTTATATCTAATATGTTGGAGACTTCATTGTAAGCTTGCACATTCAGCATAAGCATTGACATGCATGCATGCATGTAGGTATAGAAAGTTTAGTGATGTTGTAGTAAAGTAGGTATAAGGTGGACGAAGGAATAACAACAAATCCTGCTCGTACCATCCTACCTACCTACAAGAACGGCATTAGCGAAATACGTGCCGTTTATAATCTCTCACTTGAATCTTTCTCTCTTACAAGTAATCCGTGGGAATAAATATATAATAGTGCGCCGGTTAAAAGCGCGCATTTCGCTTGCCTGCCTGCTTGCTTGCTTGCTTGCTCATCCGCTGCTTAAACTCATCACTATATCGTCGATTAATTAACGGGATTATTATTGCTGCTGTCTGTTTTTTTATTTTTCTTATTCCTTTTTTTTTTTGGTGTATTAATCGAACGGCTAGATGTGTTTGGTAATTAATTACCAACCGATTAAGTTATGATGGAAACCATCAAATTGATAATGAATCTTTCTATCTTCTAAGTTCTAAGTTTTTATCATTTATATTATATTCTATTCCTAGATGATGCTAGATGATAAGTATTTAAAAACTATAAGGAATTCACAATTAAATTTAGAATTTGTAATCTATTTTCAAGGGATTTCTTCACTGAAAAGTAAGATATTTATTTGTTTTTCAAGTTGGATTAAATTAGATTAGTATAGAATTTAGATAGAAGTGAATCATCTTGATATTTTCAAAGTTTAATTGAAACATTAGAAGTGTTCTAGAAGAAAACAATGAATTTTAGAAGATTAAATTTGTTTTTTTTTTCCTTCAAAAAGTTGATTTTCAATTATGAAGTATTAATTTGATATTTGCAAAATACTTGAAGCATCTGCTATTATATTAGGTATTAAATAGAAGAAGGGCGAGACTTTTAATTGCCGCACAGCACTGCATTTGACATGTCCAGTATGGTGTAATTATTTTAATGGCCTGTAAAAGGATATGGAGTCCGAGTGTACACACGCGTGCCATGTTCTGACATGCATGTTGCAGCTACTTACAACACACTTTACGACCTAGCATTACTTTTTAATCTCTATTCTTGCCATTCTTCATAACATTTCATCATATATCTGCTCTTTTTTTTTTTCCTCTTCTTAAATATTGCAATTACTTTTTGCTAAAATCTAAAATTTTAAATGTTGTAACTTGTAGTAATCAGATGTAATAGAATGTATAAATATAATTAATCATGTGCGGTGGAGGAGAAGAAGTGAGAACAGCAATAGCGCAATGGATGAATAAGAAATGCAGAAAAACGAGTGTTTAATATGCGTTCGCGTCAAATTAAGGTCGTAAAAGCCACGATTCTTCTTCTTCTTCTTCTTTGTACGTACCCACATAATATATTATAATAGGAACATAGAGACGTGCACACATACAAAGACCATCTACTTGGATAGATGGCTAAATATCGTCTGTTGTATGTGGCTATAATTCTTTTCATGTCTTTATTTTTTTTTTGTGTCTGTGTGTGTTGCTGTTGCGTTTTGCATTTTGTGCTGGTTGCCTTCTTTTCCCACCTTTGCACGATGTTATTTACGACATTTACCACGAATTACATATCGGAGAGATTGGCTCAATGATATATTATAAATGCCTGTTTCTTTTTTAAGTACCTAAAAGGTGCAAAAAAAAAAAGTTTTAATGTATTTAGAAGTGTCTTTAATTTTTTTTTTCTATCTGATATCGTAGATGAAGTGATGAAGTGACTGACAAATGATAATAATTCTAATGCAGAAGACATAATTTCATCTAAAAAAATCTTTTTCTTTTTGAAATTTTTAATTGGATCTCTCGGAAGCTTAGAATTATCCTTAAAATTGAAGTGGTAAATATAATGATGTGGTTTGAAACGGTGTTTGATATTGATTGTCAATTGCTAGATAAGATCTCTCCCTCAACTCTCATTTAATTTTATATTTGAGAAATCGGCAACAAGAAACATTAAAAAAAAACATCCCAATTAATATGATATGTTAATATCATTGAATGGTGCATTATAATGTCTGTTTCATTTACTTAAAGTTGCCAAAAAAGAAGTTCTTATATTGTCTCTTTCTTACCTTTTATAATTGTCTCCTATATGAACTGTTGAAGTGACTAATGATTGGTAATAATTACAATTTAGAAGATTTAATTTCATCAGAAAGATAATTGCGACAAATAATATTTTTCTTTTTTAAAATTTGCAACTAGATCTCTAAGAAAGCTCAGGACTATCCTTAAAAATTAAATGCTAAATAAAATGTTGTTTCAATTTTTTCTTTTTTTGATAATGACTGTCAATTACTAGACAAGATCTCTTCACTAATCCTCCTTTAATTTGAAATAATTTGAAACTTGGCAATTTACTAACAAACCCTGCAAAAATTTGAAAAATAATCCCAATTAATGCTGATTCTAACAATTCAACAGCGGATACTTAAAAATTAATATCTTAGGCGAGATAATTCTGAAAATGTTATGAGGGGGATTCCTAAAAAACTTGAACCCTTTTCTAAATTTGTTTGATTTTAAGTAAATGTAACCTCTCTCATGACTTTTATTTAAGTTCCCACCCTTAAGATTTGCAAGCTACATAGCAATCCTATTTAAAAAAAGAATTAACAATTTAAATGGGTAAAATGCGGGTCTCGCGTCCACTGTACGAGTTGTAACTAAAAGTACTGGGTGCAATTAGTGTATACCTGGCCAGTACCCACCTAGTGATGTTAATATGTACGAGTACAGGAGAGAGAGAGAGTTAGTAGAAGTCCTCTTGCGAGTTAACATTTATAAATTAATGTCGGCGACCAGTCATTTAAGTCACCGGAATGGCTATTTTAATCACCTCGAGAGTGATAAAGTAATAAGTGCTACACGATGCACACAACACACCCGACAACTCGTTATTAATATTTATACACTTATGGCTATAAAGTTTACAAGTAGGTGTTGTCGATCGTTCGATCGATCGATCGATCGATCCAACCATCGGCGATCGATGCATCGATCCACTCGAACAATTATTATTTTTATTATCTTCGTCGCAGGAGTTGTATATTTTCTATACCTATATCTCTGCATTGCACTTTGCCAATGCAGCTGCTGCTCCTGCTGCTGATACATTGAAATGCATGTGTTTCATCTACTCTACAGGATGGTAATTTTTGAAATGTCATATTAATATTAAAGTTAAAAGAAGTAATTCATTTGATATTTTCTTGATGTAAAGGGTGATCAATTTTGAGGTATCGGATTTGAAATGAAAATAAAACAACGAACATTTAAATTGATAGGGCAACCTTTATTATTTTTGTGTAGAACCATTCTTGACATTTATTTTTTAAAGAAAATCCCTTTAAATGTTGGCCGCAACTGCTCCGTAATTGGGCCATCCGTAAACACCAATTTTGAATAACTCGCGCGAGGATTTCGGTCGGTATCTCGCG
>JASKGO010001066.1:0-27044 GCA_030556065.1 Holobus sp. GC000080
GTAATTTGTTTTTTACTTTTTTTGGATTCTAGGATCAATTCTTAGTTCAAAAATGTGCATTTTATTAATTTTTAATATTTGAAACGCTCAAAAATTCAATTTTTAAAATTTATCTTAGATGGCTGAGAATGTGTTTCAATGCCTCTTAGCCACCTTGGCTTTTGTATAAAAATGACTACGAAATGCACATTTTTAACTCTAAATTGTCTTTAGAGTCCAAAAAAGTCAAAAAAGAAGAGGTACCATTTAAAAATAAAATGTTGGATTCATTTCCAGTGAGACCGGAAATGCTACAAAATTGAAATTTTCTTTTTAATTCGATTGATAAATTAAAATCGTTATCACCCGGTATATCAACATTAATATTTTAGTACCTAAATTAAATCCATAACCTTAGTGGTTGAAAAATTCCCGATTTTTTTATTAAATTTTTTATCTAGTCTCTAGTCCCCCTTTAAAAAGAAAGTTAATTTCAGTTATTGTGATTTCCAATATAAATGCACACCCTGTATAAATCTACCTGTTTATATAGGGAAAAAAATCAAACAGTGTAAACTCAGCTTGAGTTGCGCAAATTATTCCGTATCTAATTACTTTCGATAAAGTTCTTCATTAAGGTAATTAGTAAAAGCATTGCGTGTATAAACCTGGCGCGCAATTTCTTAAGAACCAAACAGACTTAGTTTTGTTAACAATAATTGCGCACCTACTTTAATTTTAGAACGTACCGCTAGAAAAGTAAATTTAAATTCGGATCGAAAAAAACCATTAAAGAAGACTTGATACGCTTTAATTGACCTAAAATGTGAACTTTTTGCAAGTGAAAATAAAATAATGTCTGATGGGCTGCTTTCATTTTATGTAAGTTGCCTTGAATAGCAATAATTTTTTTTCTCAAGTGTTTGTTTTGGAATTGACTTTTTTTAAATTTCACGCTTTAATCATCACTTAATTCATAATTCATGTAGGTTTATTAAAAGCACTCTAAAAATGTGTGCTGATTTTTCTTACCATTTTATTTATTGTTGAATTTTGATCGAAGAAACTAATTTATAAAAGCAAAATGTAATTTTTCGATTGTAAGTTTTCAAGTAAATGCTTTGCAACTTCCGGTGTAATAGGAAATAATATAAATTTGAAAATATTCTCAAGAATTAAATTAAATTAGATTTAAATCCCTAAAACGGATAAGAAGAAAAATATTTTCTATAACAGTAATTATTTCAAATCATAAAAATTCTTTAAATTTTACAAAAAATACTAATAAATATCATCTTGACTAATCATAATTTTATAAAAGATACGGCTAAAATTAAAATTTCGAAGGATGAATAATATTTTTAATTTTAAGTGCTATTAATTTTTACCAAATATATTATTTGACAGGTTCTTAAATATTATTGTTCCACATTTGGACTTTTTCCGTAAACAATAAACAACGCTACAACCAACTTTTGTTATGGAATCGAAACGACAAGCAGGTGTAAATGGAGGCCGAAATTGAACGTGCGATTATTAAAGCGAAGAATATTATAACCTTTTATAGAAATCACAGTGTAATCTAATTGTCTATGCAAGGCTTGACAGTAATTTGTAGTTGCAGTTTCTTGGAGAGTTCACGATTCGTGAAAGGGGTGCAGCTAAAATGTGACGTATGAACATTAATAAACTATAATGAGTAATGATAATTAAGATAATTGTTGCTTACGAAGCTACCTATCTAATATAGGTTTGCGCAAAATAGTTCCTTTCCCAAAAATCCTATTTATTATTGGCGAAAAGATAATGTGTGGGTGCAATCAATAATTACAGTTTTTAATTTAACCAAGAAGCAAGAAGGAAAATTTAAATTTATGAATTATTTGTTCTTCTTTTTCCTTAGGTAATAATTCTACTGCTAGTAATTAATTTTTGTTATTTTTTTGTTGCAGAATATTGGATTGAGAGCATAGGTAAGGTCAAATGCGACACTCCTTGAAAACGGTTTAAAACGGCTAAATCGGCCATAAAGATCGTCCGGAATTATATTGCCAATAATAATTAAAGATCGAGTGTTATTGCGCGGAAACGCAACCGTCATTATAGGTAATTATTAAGAGGCATATTTCAACTTTTTGACTTGTTACAGATCGTGAACGCTTTGAAATGAAAGTTTTCACTCAAAATTTACCGCCAAAGCTATGATTTTTTTCACTAATCATTTTTTGCTCAGATTTTGTTAATTTTGAATTTAGAGCCAGAAAAACAGAAATGATTTATGATGATGATGCTGGAATTAATTTGGAATTAGTCGGCGAATTAATTGTTATTGCCCAATATGATTTATTACGATTTATTTTTCAATTTGATTCACACAGTTTTATTTAATTTAATATTACGATAAACTATTATCTAATTATCACTATTTGAAAATTCAACTTAATCATTTTTATAAGCTACAAAACTTTTATCTGTTATTAAGTTAATTGTGCATAAAAATGACAAATAAATTTTATTCGCAATTAAATTTTGTATTAATAATTATTACTGTTAAGAGTTATAACAATTTTAATGTTCTATATTTTTGTCTCGATTAACTTTATTGGCCACGAAAAATGTAATTAAAAATGTATTCTTAAGATTATTATTCAATCGTTACAAATGAATGATCATAAACTTATATCTTACTTGCAATTTTAATTATGTTCACAAAATCCAGAAGTTAATTTTTGAGGTATCAAATTTTATAAAAATTTTATTGACTTCCTATTTTGGAACTAGTTACAACTTTAAATTTTTAACTTCAGATTTAACGGTTTTCCTGACTGAAAAGTATTGAATAAAACAAAACTTATTTACAGAAGTCAATGGTAATTACCGGAAAAGAGTATTTTATATGTAATCCGTTGATATTCCAACGTAACAATAGTCCATTTCAACGACGAGCAAAAAAATCTGCAGTTGCAGTTTGCGGTTGCTACGGAAATCAAAGAAGAAATCAACGATCAACAATTACTTTAAATGAAAAAATATGTAAAAATGTTTCTATTTTATTCAGATTTTTTTCAGTATCTTAAAAACGTAGTAGTATACCGGGTATTTCAATTAAAATTCATGAGTTACTGCTATTTCTGGCCAAACCACCTGAAACCATAAAAAAATCAGAATAGAATGAAATAGAAAAAAAAAATAGCAATCAATATTAACATTGCCTAGTTTCAATTTTATAACTTAAAAAATGTAGAATAAGTTGGAGCATCCCTTATTCCGTTGGTATCCGGTATAATTAAAAATATAATCCGGAAATCAAAAAAACCTTAAACAGAAAATCGAAAAAATTGAAGCACTTCCACATACTTGAAGTAAAGTTCACCAAAAAGTAAAAAACGCTTGATATAAATCGTGATTGCTTTAAAATGAAAGTTTTCCTCTTAAATTTCCTTTTTCGTGGAATTCAAGAGGTATATTTTTTGTTGTCGTCGAACGGTATAGAAATGCTCAGACACGATATACAATTTCAGTTAATTTAAATGAAATTAAACGAATTTTTACCAGATATTTTCTCTCACACTTTCGCTTTTGCTCGCATTACGACAATCGATACGCAAAGTACTCTCACTGAATTTCTTATTTCCACAAAAGTGTTCAATTAGAATCGTGCGAATAGTACCGCAACAGCAACAACTAATTGTGCATCCGAAAAGTTAAAAAAAAAAAAAAAAACTAAATTACGCAATTTCATTGAATTGCTCTCTTCACCGTATAATTACGTTCATTATGTTAATTACTGGCTAAACAGTATCAATAAACAGAAAAATGCCACCGGTGCGTTCAACGGTGAAGAGAATCGAGTGTTCAAGGCTGACGTTTAGAGTTGGGACAATTTTTATTCTTCATCCGGGGTAATCCAAAGGTCGTTTTTCATGTAGGCAGCAGCAGCGCCAACATAGCGTAATTTTATTCGCATACTGAAAATAATAATTAATCGCCGGTTTTAATGGTATTCGCAATTAGCCACTCAGAAAAAACCTTGCGAGTTTCTACATTATGACTCTTTTTATCTATCCGTGCGACAAGCAATAATCGTTTAGCTTTTTTACCGGAAATCCTTTAATTTCCCTCTGATGACTTTTTATTGAAGCAAGAAAAAAATATACTGCATCTTTTACGTTGATGAATTGAATTGAATGGTAAATGAAAGTAGCATCCTACAATAACGCGATTAATCATCTTAATTAAAAAGTGTGTGAGTCAATAAAAAAAAATATTAATTGGCTCGTTATAAATATTTAATAAGCTTATAATTAGCCATTAAATTGTTTTTTATTGTTGATTTTTAACTGTTTCATTAATTTTGCATGTTTTATGAAAATGTTTTAATTTCTTCATATCTTTCTCTTGGATAATTCAAAAATGATGCGAAACATTAAATTTAAAGAGAAAATTCTTTTTATTTATGGGTTTTATTCTTTATTGTATTATAAATTATTTGTGTTTTCATTTTTACGACTGTTTAAATTATTTTTTATTATTATATTTATTATAATTTCATAAGCTCAAATAAATATCATGTTAAATTTAAATTACAATTCAAATTCATTTATTATTACGTTTTTAATTATAATGCAAAATTAAATGTGTTAATAAAGATTTTTTAATTACGGAAGTTGAAACACATGTATTAATTATATTTTTTTATTTCGATATAACTGTATCGGTCTCCACCGGTAATTCATTGGAAATGAGCAAAATAATCTATCGCAGTCGATGTAAAACAGATTTGATTTTCAAGTTTTACGATCAACAATAAACGCAAGCAAATGAAGCAATTAATAAATCTCAAGATAATATATATACCGTAATCCGTAGGAATAAATGTTTTACCGATTTTAATCTGCTAGAAATCTAATATCCTGCGACTTTCGTTGATTGAAATAACGAATTAAACGTTCCTATTCTTATTTTTTTTATTTATTGGTGAACCGGAAGTGGCCATAAAAAAAATTACTAGCCATTTGATAATGTGTTATGTAGCCCAAGGTTTGTTCTCTTAAACAAGAAATCGTCCAAATTTGGTGCAAAATTATAAATGCAAATTTAATAATTTTTAATTGCATAATTAATTTAGCAATTTTCTATTTATCTATGGCTACTTCATAATACATTTATCTGCACTGCATTAATTATTTGTCTGAGGACAAATTGCGAGGTTGGCTTTTATTGGTGACGCATTAATTTCAACGTTATCTCTGCACAATTTATTTGCAATTTTCCCCACATAAACAATTGCAAGCAGCATCGATAAGTCTGATATATTGGCAATAGAAATTTATGCGCAAAGCGGTCATTGAAATTCAATAGCAAAACGAATAAATATAACTGTAAGAGGAAACCTTAGTGAAATAGTCGCCATTCCATTTATGTACAAAATGGAACTATAGTTTTAAAACTTCTTTCATATTTCCTTCCCAACCGGGCACATTTTCTTCTTTAGTAAAAAAGAAAAAAATCTTCTCACATGACATGTTTAAATAGGTATGTTTGAGTTTTAATTAGCAATCATCTTAAATATTTAGATAACCTTCGGGATTCACTTAAGACAAATGTCTTTTACGTTCCTAAAAATCCTCTATCTTCGCATGTCGTAAAATACACTTTATATTTGTTTATATTACGTAATGTTTTTGGCAATAATGTTTCATTGCAAATTTCTGCGGCTTTTAATTTGATAGTTCCATTAAGGTAATGTTTTATTGACCATTAATTGGACTGTAATTTACATTTGTATAGAAAATTATACAGCTTATTTTTAGGTGTATATATAAATTATTCGTTTTTAGATAAAATACTGTTATATTTGACTAAAAAGTCAACGAATTAAATTATTCGGATTTGTTTTTTTATCTGGAATTATGTAAAACTACTTCTAATCTTAACGGCTTTAGTTTTATGTCTTTATAAGTTTTTATTTTACAGATTGAAAAATAATTCAATCTATTTTTTTATGATTTGAAAGTGGACTTGAATATTGCCTTTTATTATCGATTTTATTTATATGCAAGGAAAACATTTATAAAATTTTATTTTATTATGAAAAATAATTGAAATTTTATAAATAAATCAATTAGATATTGTAATAAATTCTTGGTGTATAATATAAGAAGAAAAAACTTTTCCCCAAATCTGTCATCAATTAAAACAGCAACAGCAGCAACCATAAAAAACAAACTGAAAATCTGTGTCAAAACGCTTCTTTTTGTGGCGCTCGAAAAATGAAAGTCGCACTTGACACTGGTCCGTGTGTAAAAATATTGTCCATAAATGTCCGAAGTATATCAATCTTAATTTGGTAGGAAGGCGTTTATGAAACGTATCCATTAATAAAACGAAAGTACGAGTAATATTATAAATAGAGGCTATAATGAGCAAGCGAGCAATCGATATGTTGATTTAGAATCGATTTGCGCGGCAATTAAAAGTATTATTGAATCGTCTCTCAAGAGTCTACCTACGGAATGACATCGATCGATAGATCAGGCATCTGTTCCCGCAAAAGACAATTTCAATTAAGTGCCTTAAGAGGAAAACGTTCAACGGTCTGTTGATTGCAACCGAAAAGCAGAGGAAAAAACGAGATACGATTCGTTGCACTACTTAGTAGCTGTTGCTTATTAGAACAAAACATGTGTTTTTGCAACGCACAAACAGCGCGATTCCTTTTATGATTTTATATTGGCTATTATTTTTGCGAGGATTCAGTATATTAATTTCAAGATATTCTTGTTATTGGAAAGTGCAGTTTGAATAATGTAAAGTAAGCAATGAGTAGGTTGACAACCTTGGTGCTTCACCTAAGGCCGTTCGCATATTGTACGCCAACACTCCCTTGATTTTTCGTTGCATTTTATTGTGCAACAGAAATTGAACAAATCCATGGGATTTGTTTCACAACTAGGTAATTTTCCTCTTGTTTGTTTTAGGATTTGTATTTTTTTATTATTATTATTTTTTTATGCTAATAAATTTTATTTTTCTTAATAACAATAATACTTTTACTTTATCATGAAAGTGTAGTGGTAAACATACAGAAACTTTTTCAACTAAATTTAATTTGAATTTTCAATATTAATTATAAGTTTGTGTTAAAATGGTTTATTCTATTCGAAATAAGGAAGTTCATTTCTACTCATAGTAAAACCGGAAATGATTCAATTGAGCACTATTTCTGCATTTGTTAAATTTTGCTCGAACAGATAAAAAAATCTCTGTGGATTTTTTGAGCTTTTTTCTAACTATTTATCTGGTTGAATTGACCAAATTTTATTATTTAAAACACCAAAATAGGTTATTAACAGAAGGTTCTTCGTAACAGATTTCTCTTCAAAGAAGCGCAATTATTTGAAACTTATTTTTTACGTCTATAAGATATTTTCTCCAAATTCCCTATAATGTATCATATTGTTGGTAACTTGAACAATTGATCCTACAATATTTTAAAAATTAGGGAAAGTGAATGATATCAACGATTTTTAAATTTAGAATTGAATTTTTGAACTTAGACGTTGTTCTGATGTAACTGATGCTCAAAAATTTCAAAAGATTTTTTTATATATCCCCATTAATATATACCATTCGTTGGTAAACTTAGACTATTGTTCTTACAATATTTTTAAAATCCATGAAAACCGAATGACATCACCAATTTTCAAACTATTATAGAGTTGAACTTTAGAACCGAACTTAGTTAGAGTTGTATATCTGATGTTCAAAAATACCAAAGTTTTTTTTAAGAAGTTTCAATATTCAATAATTTAACAGTTATATTTAAACTTGAAAATTTAAAGTTAAAATGCAGTTAATACAATAAAACTGACCTTATAGTAGTAACTAAAATTTTACTGATCATTTAATAATTAATTTATAACAAAAAATAGAATGTTTTACATTAAAAAAGAAATAAAAAAGTCCTATTGCGCTAACAAGATCTGCTACCTGAATTGTGCAAGTTATCAAAACTTTCAAAAAGGAATATAATTGAAAAATGGTTGCTATTAATTTATCGATCCCTCTAATTACCAACCTTTGAGGAAATTTCGATGCACAGTCACGACAATAGCATTTGAGAAATTTACGTAACGAAAATCATCTATTTCTTTGTCATTTACTCAAGGCTCCCCTTGCCAATTATACCATTGCAACTCTCTTTTAATTGCATCTTTACACAAACAAACACACACACACTCACACAAAGCAGTTACCAATATACATAATATTAAATAACAACAATTACTTATAAACTTATGTTGGTCGTGTGTTCATCTCTGAAATCCACCTATATGCTAATTGAAATTTTCCTTCTTTTTTTTGTTCTTCCTATATAATATATATTACAAAAATTGAAGCGTGGGCCCAATTTGGGATAAGTTTAACACTTTCACCGCATTTATTTACACATATAGTATATTGAATCATTTACTCACGTTTAATTAATGGGTCAGTTGATGGATCAATATATTTGCATATATGGCGACCACCCACGGTTCACAATTAAGCGAATTTTCCAATCGTGTTGCGCTTCCGGCCGCGTGGAAAATTATAAATAATAATAAATTTCCGCTGTGCGGTAGATAAGAGGCAGCGTCCTCTATAAACGCTTATTTGCCCCACGGGCTTTCCCCTTATCATCTTCGATCTTCTAATATTATAATAAGTGTATAAAATGTTTAAGTTTAAGCACATCATTAATGAATCTTATTTATGCATTCGATTCGTGTGCGCGAATCTAAATAGAAAGGCCACACATGATTTTTCGATCTTTGCATCCGATCTGCTCGCTAAATGTATTACTGATAAGTTTCATTCAATGCAACGCGCTTATCGCTTTATTTATGTTGCACCTGAGTTTCTCTATTGTCTCTCATATTTTAATTGCCCTGTTCATTTTCCAATTGCATCCTACGCTGTGTACTTGCTTCTCTATACATACATTCATTTATCTGTTCTGCAAACAGTGAGATCACAAATGTAGTACCTCCTGTTTATTTGTTAAGTAGGCTACCAAAGAATTCAAATTTTCCGGTATTTTTGCAGGGTGGTTTACTTGTACTATTTAATAATGAAATTAATGAAGTAATTTTTCTCTATTAAATTACAAGTATTATTGTTATCAATTATACAGTGATAGAATAATTTGAATGTTATAATTAAAAGCTTTATAACTTTAAAAAACAGCTTATTGAATAATTTTTTTAAAGTTTTATTAAAGAGGCTATTGAATATAATAATAATAGTTTGAATGTTGAAATTGAGCAATTTTCAAAATTCTTCTAAAAAAAGAAAAGGACAGTGAAAGTAAAAATAATATCTACAGCATGAATGTTGTAAAATTTGATATTTCGTTATTTTATAAACATTTTTGGTACATTTTAACAAATTATACAGCGACATCTACTTTTATTAGACTTAAAATATTTTTTTTTTAAATGAATTTACTTTTAAGTTATTTCCACATTTATTTTAAATTAAATGACCACTTCCAAAATGTACATTTAAATTGTAGACAACACGTTTAAATGATTTTTAAATCTTTAAATTGGTTGTTTAAGATGCAAATTTGTAGAGTCAGCCCACACGATTAAAATGTCTTGTAATTTTTTTTTTCATCTTTTAATATAAATTAATTGCCAAATGTTAACGAACTCAAAATCCGCCCGATCATTTTAACGGGTTTTTACGAGCCGAACGGAATTTGCGTCCATAAAACAACAATTTAATCGACTCCTTAATAATATGTAATCCCATGCGTATTAATAATAAATTTTCTTTTTATCGCAATCTGTCTCTCCGCAGAGGCAATAAACGTGAACGTATAAATCACAAAAGATTTTACAGAATGCGGCACTGTAGTTGTATAAATATAACGAGGTATATATTTAACTACTGCTACTACTGCTCTTTTTTCGCTTCGGTAGTTATATTTTGCTCTTGTCAATATATCATCTCTTTTGAATATTTATCCGGCTTTTCGAAATATCTTCTTTATGGATCAGCTTCCATTGCACCAAACTTCTATGCAAGTGTATAATGTTATGGTGATGAGAATTACAAAAGATAAAAAAACCAAAAGACGAGGAAAAAAGACTTTATTTTGTACAAAACATTTGAAAAACGTACTGGAAGTCAGATATGAGGGTGGCTTTTGAGAAAAATGGATTCGAATGTTGCACTTGTTGTGTTTATGCATAATGTTAACTTATTATTTTCTTGAAATCAGAAAGAGATGGATGGCATTTTATTTGGGATTTTGAAAATGAGTAATATGTCCTACAAATTTAGATTAAAAAAGAAAAATCGAATAGGGTGACTTTTGAAAAAAAAAAAAAAAAATGAAAAAATGAGATATTATCTGCAAAAAGTTAAGCCAATAATGAATTTGGTAAAACTCTACACATTTTCTCTCAAAAGAAAGTTCTTATAAGAATATTAATTGTTTTCTTCTATTGATAATAAAATAAAAATGTATTTTTTTTTTATTGTAATCTCTATAAAAATGCCATTGGAATTATCTTTTTATATCATGAAAAATGATATTTGTTCTCCCAGCATTTATTCTTTTCTATAAGATTCCCTGTAGGCGCAACTAATTTGATCCACCCTGTACAATTAAATATGAACAACAATTGTATGAAGTAATTAAATTACTGAGCAAATTGTTTTCAAAATCATTAAAACCATCAAACAATTTGTTGCCAAAGCTGAATAATTATAGGTTTCTTATACTATGTGTTAATGCGCGTTTTGGAAATTGATTTTATCAGCAATTATCGATTACTAAAATAAGAAAAATCCTTGAATTATACATTTGTACGTGTATACGTAAGTGTTAAATTATACTTTCATAAGGATCTCTCAAATTACGGTGTATACGTAATTACATGACGATTCCTAAAGATGTTCGCCAAACAAAAGAAACGACGATCAATTGATGTATAATTTTTTAATGAATTATCTCCTAGGCATTCAAATTAAGTCTCCCGATGTGTTAAAATGAAGATTGTTATTGAAGCATTCCTGTAATTTGGTGAATTGCCGGTTCGTGTGTTATTTTGTACCCATGTACTATCCAAAGAAATTGGTTTTGGTTCAATATTGCCTTTCGGAATAAAAGACCAAGTGATGGGTACAATGGCAGGAAAACGGAGCAATTAAATCGAAATGTGGTAATTACTTATGATGAATAATCATTAAATGTTTAGAAGTACCGTTGCATAGTTGTTCTTATTACAGCTGTGTTTTCGCGGAAAATTTTCGCACAACGGAAATTCATGTTCGTGCATATACATTTCTTCAGAACAATGATATCATGTGTCACCTGCAGTTATGAAAGGTATATACAGAAATATGCAATTTCTTGTAAAACTTGCTCTATTATGTCAGTAACTGGACTCCTTTGTTCTTTAAAAGCTTGCAATTGCGTTAAGCTCTAACATTTGTAACTTTTAAATTTTAAATGATTACAAATTTACACTAAAATATGCTTTAGTCGATTTAAATTCAAATTATTCGTTCGATTTTTGGTACATACTGTACCTTTAAGTATGTTGAATTATTCCGTTTTTTCTTAACTAGACAAAAACAAAAAATAATTCAATTCCAATTTGAGATGCCATCACAGTGATGGCAAAAGTTTGGTAACAGTGGATTGTTTCCAAATTCCCAATAGTTTAAAAATTTTACCAATCTATATTTGGAAAACTTTGATTTGTTTCTATAGCTTTGTCTTAAAGTTAAGGAGACAATTCATTCGGTCTTTTTTTGTTTTCCTCGTATCAATATGATGGATAATAATTAGATTATATTTTTTCTTTTTTTTTTTGTTCTATTTTAATTATCTTGGTAGTAAGGAAACCCTAAATTATTTTGTCCATTATTTCCAATGCTAAGTAAATTGAAATAATAAAAAATGCAGCAGTTACTTTTGATAAAATTTATTTAAAAGGAAAAAAAAGTTGACTTTTTCTTATTATAAAATAGCCTAGCAATTAAATTGAAATTGTCGCTAACTTTGAAATTTTAAATGGAATAACTCAGTTTTCTTGGAAAATGCTAATATAATTGAAAATATTAAATTAAAATGGGGTAATTTATTTAAAATGTCTAAATGTAAATGAATGAAATCAGAATTTGTTTCTATTCTAGCAAACCCAAATTTTGCTTCGGAAATAAACCCAATTAACTAAAAAAAAAAACTTTTTCAGTTTTCGTTATCTCTAAATAAAGAAAGCTGTCTTTTGTAAATTTTGAAGCAAAAATAAAAAACGTAAAGTTTCACTACTATAGCATTTTCATGCGGAAATATTTTCGAGCAAATGTTATTCATCATTCCACTGGGTGTAAGTATGGGCACGATTTTCCCATATTTGATATTTAAATAAACTCGTGCGGCTCGCACTTGTTATTTCATAATAAAAGCTGGAAAATTTATTATTAACGTTTTACACTTTAATCGTCGCCTCTGATAATAATTTTATAACTCATTGTATGGAGATGCCAGCTTGTTATTCTTGTATGTGTACAGCACAATTCACCAGTTCAGCAGCACCAACAGCACAGCAGCCGCACTAACATTTGTTCATTCCGGTGACAGGAGAAAACTTTATGTATTTCCATATCATTTTACACTTGAATAACCAACGAGTTAAGTAGATTTATTGCTTTGCATCGAGCTTTTTTTTAGATAAATGCGCATATTTTGGGTGCCCCTTCGGAAATTTTCTTCGGATTTCTCCAATCCAATCGTCTGCTTTCCAATCAAACCACTGCCATTTCATTTCAGCCAATCGAACCGATTTTATTTATTTTTATTTTATTCAGACTATGTCCGACTGAAATACATTTACATTTCTCTAATGATGTTTAAATTTAGATGTGTTTTTTTAAAATTATTATTAGTATTGCTAGTGCTCACAGTTGTAAATTAATTAAAATTATGTTGTTTGAATAAATTAAGTTTTGCTGTTATTGCTTTTGCATGGTTTGTATTCAATTAGTAGATGTTTTCACTGGAAAAAATTGGGTCATTCTTTGAACATTACCTCCTTAGAAATAAATATATTTGTTTTCGTAAATTATAACCATCTGTTTCATCTGTCATTTGAAATAATTAATTTAAAAAATATCTATTAGTACTCAGACCATAGAGAAGAGCACTGTAAGAGTGTGGGAGAAGTGTAGTAGGTGGTATAAGAAGTATCCGAAAAGTGAACGGGATACGTAAAGTTTATTAGGAATATGCGAGAAAGCTTTGGTTAGGTTAGTTAGGTTGGGTTAGGTTATATTAGGTTAGGGTTTCTAAAGTGACTTCTAGCATCCCTTGATGCGCGGTGCTGGCTTTTGTTGTGCAGCAAGCTTCTGTTTAATTGCAATTAAAATTAAAATAATACGACATATGTCCCAAATTATGGTACATATTTCGGTTTTAATTTGTCCTAAATTATATTTCTTCAATAAATTTTATTTAAACTTTAATTAAAAAAATCTACATAATTTAAAACCTTGTTCCAAATTTCATAATATTTACATTATTATTTTACCTGTTTAGAATTTACATAAAATACGAATTTGACTGCAGGTTCATTAATAGCACCGTGTCTCAGTTTTTTCCCCTACTTTATCCTAATGGAAGAACTGTAAAATTTTGTTGCGCTGGTCACAAAAAAATTAATTTGAGCACAGACTACTTAATATTTGAGATAGCATCGTTTTTCAAGATGAAATAATTAAAACCCTTTAAGTTAATTGATCTTCGTTAGTAAAAGATTTTTAAAGAGATGTATACCTTAATTTTTGGGGCCAGAGGGAGTAATTTTGAGGAGGCGCTGAGGAATATTTTGTCGGAATGGGCGCTGTAGGCTAAATAAGTTGGGAACCGCTGGATTTGATTATTGTGTCTGGTTAGTTGTGTTATAGAGTTTAAATTTTATTTCAAAGTTTAAAAGATAAAAATAAATTTGTTACCAAGATTGTAAATAATAATTTTGTATTCTGAAATATTGTTATAAAAGAAAAAAAAACAATAAAGCGGGTACAGGATAATCTTGCAATAAATATCACTTAAATATTTAAAGTGCAAACGACCATTAATTTCACGATTTTTGCATTGTTAAGTTTCAATCATTACGATTCGTGATCGATCATATTACCGTGTCCATCCATTATAATTTATGATAGTCATAACGAACATTTATTAGCGCGTTAAAGTAATATAAAATATGAGAAAATTTTCGTGTCTAATATAACGAACTGCTTACCCTATACTTACCTCCACAACCGAACAAAACAAAAAAGTAATACTACACACATCAGACCCGACTTCCGCTAAATCACTTTCAAATGCCTTGTACTTACCTCTGTTTGCCATCAGGAGGATGATGAGAAAGATCGATAAGGTTGTTCTTTACAAAGCGTGTTCCTAATTATGCGTGAAAAACAGTTTTTTCTTCTCTCTGTTCGTTGTGTAATTACGTCCGAAAATCAGCTTTAGGGGTTTTCGATTAGCATCCGAAAGTTGTGTGTGCGTATTGTTGGATTTTGTTCATCAAACAATAATATGCTTTTCTCGGCAAATAAATGTTATTCATTACACACATACGCCTTTATTAGGTTTATAATGAAATTGTAACTGGTTTTATAATCTGCATAAGCATAGTATAATACTCGTACTTCACGATACAACTAACTAATTGCTTTTATTAGACCTCTTTTTACAAAGCTCTCTGCATTGGAAAGTTATCTGTTACATGCAGGTTGCTGTACAACAAATGAAAGGCAAGGCGTATTATTATTGTAACATTACGGCCTTATAAATAATGGAAAAGGCTCCGGACAGCATTCCTCCCGGTCAAAAAGTTTTGCTTAAGTTGGGCACTCATTAAATATAGGTTTACACTTTGTTACACGTTTAATGTTGGAAGATTTTCATTTTTTTCTCTTTTGACTGCATTTGAAGTTTTAATTATTTAAATGGACTTTAATTGCGACTTTAAATTGAGCTTGTAATTTTTTTTATTTATGATAAAATGAAAATCATATACTGAGATTTTAGTTAAAGTAACGATCTTTTGAGTTTCTTCAGGGTGTAGCCAATGTAAATTTGTTTCAAAATTAAGCAAACACAAACTATTAATGGTATTTCCTATTGTGAGGTATCATTGGAAAGTTTTGTTAATTAACAATAGAAAATCTCTACAGATAAAGATATACAGGACGCTTCTTTTAAAAAAATTAGCATTTTTGTGGAAAGCGTTTAGTGATTTTTTTGTTATATCATAAAATTTGTCTTGAATATTAAAATGAAAGTTTTAATTAACATTATGTATTTTTTCTTCAAATTTTCCTTATTGTTTCTCTTGCTACGATTTTTGTTGTTGTTTTATTTACAAAACTTTTATTTTTGAAAAGCTAATCTCAACTATAATTGAGATAAATTGTTTTTTTTTTCAATAATAATTATGAAATCTCTATGAGTTCATTTAAGTTAAATTAAATGTCCAATACAATCTTAAAACATTTGGAAATTAAATTATGATATGTATAAGTTGACATTGGATTTAGGCTCTTCCTTTTTATTTATTTTTTTTCAATTTGCTTTTAGGCCGAAAATAACACAAAATTAAAATTTATTTCAATCAATCATAAATTAAGTCTTATGCAAATAACAAAATGAAATTAATTAAAAAAAAAAATTAAAAAGGCTATAACTGCGTTTTGATTGCCCACCCATTAATATATAATTCTTCGGAAATTTAAGTGCAAGAATACTCATAAACATAATTAACTCTCACCATTGCAAAATTTAAAAAATAATCTTATAAAAATACTTAAAAAACAATAAAAATTAATTAAACATTATAATCGAAAAAAGTAATCAGATACAAATCTACGATTTTACTTGCGACAAAGGAAACTACCAAAAAACTCTTCTCACAAAAATTTTACGACTCGAAATCTATTTTTCCTAATAGCAAGCAATAAAAACAATCGCCGCCAACAGACAGAAAAAAAGTAGAATAGAAATCAAAAGTATCTCTGTGAAAATAATATCAAGAAAGTCGCAGAGCGTGAAGAGTATTTTTACTTTACAACAATAAATAATTGCGTCACAGCATTTAGAATCATATAAATTAATATAATGCAAACAGTCAGTTTTAACTTACATTGTTTGATTTATATCCTTCATTGTTTTTACGTGTAAATTTAAAGCCAGCAATTAAAAGTTCCAGCAGTTTATTTAAAGAGATTCAAAGTCGGATTCTTTTCAGGTGAAACTCATGCATTACTGGTACTTTTTTCATTTCAATGATACCGACATTGTATATTTATAGTATACGATTAAAGTGTATTAAATTATATTGCGTTATTCAATATTTTAATGGTCCTGTTTACATTTAAAAGGACAATTTATATGAAAAAGCAATCGAAATTAAAACTTGTTTCTATTTCTTGTATAGCTTGTATTATCATCAAATGGTACTGCGGTTTAATGTATGAGTATTTAATTGCAATTGCAGTGTGTATTTGCGTAGTCGTTCATTAAAGCCTCACACGTTTGCAATAGACAAGTGGATTATTGTTTGTATTTCATATACAGACATCATTTGCATATTTTCTATAAATATTAAGCAAAAACCTTCAATATTGGTTTAGTGCTAATCAAATAAAGAGAGAGCTTTGTCGTCGGTGAGGTAATTCTTCGCTTATTGTATAGGTTGTAAATGACGCTTCCAATTTATTTTTAAAACAACGAAGACTATGCAAATGAGCAGGGAAAAGTACCAATTAAATGTTTCGCTCATTGGTTTTAGAACTTTTAATTACTGATTGTGTAATTTCAAATCGTGGATCAACTAATTATCAAGTACTTAAAAAAATTCTGAAATGTTTAGCTAATAAATAATTTTTTTATATTTTATTAGCAATTTATTATTGATTTATTTATAGTTTTAACGTAATTTTAATTGGGAATTTTAGAAGTATTTGATTAGTTGCATGAAATTTTATAAAAATTTATAAATGAGAAAGCAATTGATTTTTTTTTATTAACTAATAATCTCTGGGTATATTTTACTTTAATGAGTTATTTCAACTTCAACTCATTCGACTTAAAATTCATAATCAAAATTTACCAACAAAAATTCCATTTAGAATGCTTGAAACTTTAATTTAGAGTTTAAATGATGGTCTCAAAAGTATTTGCACTCATCGTTAAAATAAAATGAACCGATCTAAAAATTGTTCTCATGACTAAAATTATTATTTTTGGAATACAAGGTATATCATTTGTAGAAAGTAGCCATGTATGTACTAAAAGAGATACTTATGAAGAAATGAGGAAAACACATCTTATTGTAAGTATCAGTAGATAATATTTATTACATAAATTTACTCTTAAAGTTAAATTTTATGCAATTACATAGAAAGTAATATTTTGCATTCGCAATCTATTGTTACTTTTTGTTCTTACATAAAAAAATCATGCATTGCCTTAAAAAAAACAATTTAAAAATTTATATATAAAAGGAAGTAATTCTGAAATAATAACTCAGATTAAATTGTGAAAATTAAGTTTATAAATGTTTTGTTCTTAGGATAATTGAAATAAAAGCTATGTTTTTCGATTTTGTTTTACTGTCCAGCAAAGATATTGAAAGATGAAATAATTAAAAAAAAAATCTTAATTTTTTAGAGAAAAATACAACTTTGACTGAAGTATTCCAATAAAAGTGAATTTTAATATTTAATTCCGAAGTTGACAAATGTAATTTCACACTTGTCAGTTCCTCGTACCTCAGTTCCTTTTGGAAATTATAATTATTAAAAATCGAAAATTCTTTAAAAATTGCAGTTGTAAAACTAATTAAAATTTAATTTAAAAGAAAAGTAAAAATGAAAGTAATCACTTATTACAATTTTAATTTATGTTTCAATGTAATTAATAATAGATAATCAATAATATAATTAAGTGCTAAAAGTGTTTCTTCAAGAATCAATGGATAATTAATATTGACTAATATTATTATTACTTGCAGCTATTAATAAGTAGTAAATATCAATATAAGCACTTAATTTTGCATTACAATAATTATTAATGAGCACATTATTTAATTGTAATTTAAACTTCATCAATAATTCTCGTGCATCCTCGTTATTTAACTTCAAGAAATAATTTCAATTTTTTTTTTCCAAAAGAAATATTCTTGGAATGCAAACATATTTCATGCTTTTTCCAATTAGCTAGAAAAAAAAAACTGGAAAGAACGGCCGTAAAAATGATTCAAATGCTAAAAGTGAATTGATCGATGAGCAAGGTATTAAACAATTTATGCACCAGCTACTAATAAACTGCACCATGAAGCGTTAACTATTTGTGCTGTGCGGCATCTCGATGGTGGAGAAGCATGAAAGTCGTCGGACTGCCGCAAAAGAATGCCTGCAAAGTGTTTGAACATTGATGCACACTAAATAACCAGCGCATACACATTTACCTAGCTGGCGACTTCTAATGTCGTATTATTTGCATATAAAAGTAAATGATTTTCGCTTACAAGAGCTTTCGTTTCTGTAACAAACACATTTAATAGACTTATGGCCTATTTGAAAGTTAACTGCATTTGCATATGGACAAGAATTATCCGCAAATTTTTCCCACATTCTGCGTCGAGAGTGTGCTCACTACTTGGCAGTCGTTGCCGGTGAAACTTCTTTTCTAGAATGCTTTGCTGTTTAGTATCTCCTAAAAACAAAGAAATTTAATTATGCAGAAAAAAAAATTTAATGAAATAACATACAAAAAATAGTTTGAGTTGAAATCTGATATCCATTAATTTTCATTTATGAAGTTTTTTGTGCTTTGCATCTGCTAAATATAATAATTATCACCTGCTTAGGTTATAAACCGTGAAAGTTTATTATTAAAAATGATTATTGCAAATTTGTTTTTTGCTCCATCGTAAGTAAAAATAAGTAGTACCCCCTTTTAATTTTTAAATTAGGCATACCAAATTTAATTTTTCTCTGAGATGCATTTCAATTTTTAGTGAAATCTTTAAAGTTTCAAAAGACATTTTGAATGAATGTCTAAAAGTAAGAACTTTTTGGATTTATTAGATTAAAACGAAAGTAAGTGCTTTTGTGGCGACACTGTATATTGCAGACTCAATAGAATCATCTCCAGAAAAATTCCAGTAATTATAACTTAGACGACCAAACACCGAAAAACCATCAGGCTGGTGATTTAATTTAATTGCAAAAATAAAGATTCGCATCCGAAAACAAGTTTAAACGGAAACTGATGTAAACCGTATATACGCAATTAAAGTTAATTTTCGCCCAATTAATAATTTCATCGGCGTCTTGTTAACCGTCATAATTGATCGTAAAAAAGCGAACCAAATTGATAAATCGAGCCAATAAAACTTCGGGCTCATAGCCATTAGAAATTCGCCAAATAAAAATAATGCCTAGGAAAATGGAACGTCCTCATCTTCGCCTATTCTTTCTTTCTTTCTCTCTCTCTCTCTCTCTCTCTCTCTCTCTATATATATATATATATATATATATATTCGCATTTTGAAATTACACAGGTTGTTAGCGATGTCGGAGTACTTGTAAAATCATGTGAAAAAAGAAAGTAATTGAACCATTTACTTCGAGAAGACGGTCGCATTTTTTTTCGCCTTTTAGAAAACAATCGATAACATTTAGTCACAAAGAGTGCAAAAACAGTTCAGCTTTTCAGATCAGAAAGTGATGTATATTTTTCCGTTGCGCGAATATTCACAATGGATTGTGCAATGTAAAGAGTTCAATAATAATAATAATAATAATGGTATAATCACTGATTAACATTTAGCATTTGCCGATTTGATTTATTGTTTTGTTCTTTGCAGTTTTCGTTGCTTGTAAAATTTGTTTAAGGAAGTAGATGAATTATTGTTTGCCGTGGTATTTATTTATTTTGCAAATTTGTTGTTTATACGAAGAAATAAATAAAAATTGTAATTTTTCTTTTTGACACTTTGTTTAATGATTCATTAATTTTGTCGAACATTTTGCTAGTGTTATTTATTCGGAATTAATTTGTTTTTAATGGGAGTAATAAATTGTAACTTGTCAAACAGTTTTAATATTCAACAGGAGAAATTCGCTAAATTTCAATTTCAAAATTGAACGAGTTAAATGGAAGTAAAACCACCAGAAATACATTAATTGCTCAGCTTGATTTATTTTCAATTTAATTATTATTATCTCTTAATATTAAACAACTTACTTTTATTATTATAAATACGATAATTAAATTTAATTAAATTACTTTGAAAATTATTTTGTAATATCTTTTCTTTTGCAAATAAACAGGTTTTTTGACTATAGTTATTCTAATCATAATAGTATTGAGACCTTTTGGAACAAGCTAAAAAATTTAGGTTGCCATTTAAATATTAAAAGTAAGATTAATTTCCGGTTGAATCGGAAGTGATTAAAAAATATTTTATGATTGTTTTTTTAATTAATTTTTTCCAACAAAAAGAAATTTTTCGTATTAACAATATTTTTCACATTAATGAAATTAGATATAATGAAAACATAAGGCAATAATGGTAAAATCGTAAAATATATTAACTTCTGGTAATTCGTTTTGAATTTATTTCGATTTTAGATATATAAAACGATTGAGTTTCCAGTTCATTAATAACCAACAAGAGACGTAAACTATTTATTGTAACCACCGTAAAACAGTTCTCTTTTTAATACACTTGTTTCTGTAATTACCATTATTTACAAGCGGTCGTTAATTAATTAACAAAGGCTTGCCAAAGAGACTTGAGGCATATTATTGCCGCACAAGAGCGGTGACTGCCATTGCACATAACAAGATGTAAACGAACGAACCGTTTGCAGTATAGGATAGAATATTAGAAGTATCCATGCTTTTGATAGTACGGAATCTAGGTTCTAAGGTATTGTAAAGGAAGGAAAGTGGTGCTATGCCGTGGCATTATTTCGCAATTTTATCTTAATGCGTGGCCGCCAGTAGAATTTCCACTTATTATCTATCGAAAAGTTCGCACACTGCATAAATCCACCAAAGCCAATATTTATTTCAATTCTGAATTTATCTCGGCGATTATTTCTAATTTATGTTCGCTATCCGACCGTTTAATAATGAGTTCATTTACACACGCGATTATTATTAATTTCTTCGCTGTGTGTATTTTGTGTTTCTATTCTATTGCTTATCTATTTGTATCTGGAAGGTGGGCGTCGGAAACGACTGGAAAATCGTTTATTTACGTATTAATATTAATTATAGTTTATCGAACGGTAGTTTTTAAATTTCACAATCGATAATTTCGTCTCGGTTCCTCAATTTTAGTTTTTTTTTTTTTTTTTTTTTTTTTAATTAAATTTTGTCGAGCTTTATTAAAAGATAATAAATTTTTACAGTTTATTGCTTTAAATTTAGTTCAAAGTGATTTTTATGGGCTTGGGTCTAATTTTAGGAAATTTGATCATAAATATTGAAAAGGAGCTACTTTAATTCGATTATTTAAGTTTCTTTAGCTTTTTTAAAGTCGAGGTATTTTATTTTTTTAAATTTCACATCAATCCCCTTCCCTTTGTCTCAAATTCTACAAATCTTTAAAAATCATAACGAAGATAAATAAACTAAAATTTTAATCACTTTATTTTGAAAAACAACCCTGCTATATACAGGGTAAAAAAATTTTCAACTGGATATGGTAACTTCTTCACTTTTAAAGAAAGTGATTCGATTAAATCAGCAAAAATGGGCAGAATTTAATACCCAACTTTAAACCGTTTACAAAATCAGATTTGCCTTCTGATTACCAAATTATCCCGAAAAAACGTAAAAGTCTCTTTTAATTGACTAGTTAACTGTTTTGGGGGAACGATTACACATAGGCCAATATTTTTTTGTTTTCATAATTATTCCCAAAGCACCACTTACCTAAAATAATTTTAGCCTTTGACCATTTCCAGGTTATACCGGAAGTTGATATCAACTTTGATGTTTTTAAGTCGATACCTCAATTTTTTTTTTCATATATCAAGTGATTTTTTTTTAATAAAGACGATTTTGTAAAAACTTAGTTTCTTTCATTGGGTCATTTTTTTAAGCTATTGCCCCCTTCCGATTATTTTTGTAAAAATTGGTGTCTCATGAAGAAATCATATCTCTAGTTTTAGAAATTTTATAAATTTTATCCATTTTTTCTTCAAAATGTTAATCTTTGGTTAATTGTTTAATTAAATTATTTAATTAATTTCAATTACAAAATGTTATACTACACCAATTGTATATTTTCCTTTACATCCAATGTAAAGCAACACAATTTTTCAACAAATATTAAAAAAAAATATTTTATCTACATTCTCATAATTATAAATAAAATTCATCGGTGAGATTAGTGTCACCCAAATAATGAATTACAGCAGCATAATTAATAATTTCCGGCATTTTTCATGTTTTCTTCTTCTTCTATTTTTAATGAATAACAAGTGAAATAGGAAAACAACGGATAGGTACGTGAAGAGAATAAATAGTGATGACAACCCTGTAACCCTGTTTTGAAGAAATCGCTGCGTGTCGTTCCACACACGTCGCACATTGTAATAATATATGACTACATAACAATATAATCGACTAATTATACGAATAGCATAGAAAGGCCTATCATTGTCTACTAAAGCAATGTTTGTAGAACCGTTACAGTGAGAAAGAAATCTCAATTTCTTCTTCATTTTCCCGTATACTTTTTATTCTTCTTCTATAGTACTCGGCTTCGAAACAACAGCAACAACTAGAAAAGAAATGAAACCTACAACTGATATTTACTTAACTTAACGCTCGCCGCGGAATAAAAAAATAATTGCCGGTCTCTTCTTGCAATAATACATATAAAATTATAAATGGCCGATAAATACTTTCTTTTTGTTTCCATCGAAAATCTCTAATTTGTCCGTTCGAACGAAACCGGGAATCGACACTCCTACGCAGTATAGATGTATAATAATTTCTTAATCATCGTCTCTGGAAATTGATGAATTATGCATTGGAACGAATGCCGCCGGATAAAAATTGCGCCTGATGTGTTTATTAATGCTTTCTTTCTTTATAATGAGTGTGTCAATTAATGATCGATTATTGCGAATTGCAAAAGGTGTCCTCATTAGAAGTCCATTCATTTCTGCCTTTCTGCGCATTCATTTATGCAATGTAGTATTTTTCTCTTACATTTACCAGTTATAATTTATAAATTATGTTGGCAATTAGGCATCTAATTAATGTGCATGTTTTACGATAATAAGTAATATACTAATAACCTTAAATTATTTCATAGGATATAAGGATAATGTGCGTAGTCCGCCTCTAATAGACTGGTTTATTTAATTATTGCTAATGATTATTAGTATTGGGATGCATATTTTATAAATGCAAATAATAAAGTAAAAAATGCACTGGGTAATTGATTTAAATGCTTTCAAAAAGTTGTTTTGGTGAAATATTTTAATTATTTTGGTCATTTTCTTTGATTAATTTATTTTTCAAAGTGTGAAAAGGTTCATTCGATTATTATTTGTCCATCTGAATAACCGTTGTAAATATTAAAAATAAAAAATAAAACGTTAGAAAAGCCAATAGTTAGTGACTGTCCTTTGGGTCGGAGAAAATTCGAAAAATAATTAGTCTCCTTTAGTCTTCCATATAAGTTAAAAAAAAAATGGTTTTGATGATTCCAATTTAAAATCATACAATTGGTAGTGTTATTTTTAAATTAACTCAATTTGGTTTATTGAAATTGAAAAAATGCAAGCTTTAAAATTAAAGTCTTTCCATCAAAATTATATGTTTAACAATGATATCTTTAAGTTTATAAGATATTGGCGAAATTGATAAAATTTGAAAAATAATTAAAATCTTGATACGAAGTTTAGCTTTCTAAATAAGTTAAAATTTTATTTTATTTAGTAGTTTTGATGATTCCTTCATAAAATAATAAAATTGGTGGTAATTTGTAGAATAACCAGAAACGTTTCCATTTTGGAAATAATTCAAGTCAGTTCATTGAAAAAACGCATGGTTTGAAATTTAAAATTAAAGTAATCGTCAATTAAAATTAAATAGTTTAGCCTTCTAAACATTTTTTTTTTACTTTTTGCATAGTTTTGACGATTCCAATTTAAAATCATAAAATAGGTGGTGCTCTCTAGAATAACCGGAAGTGTTTCCATTTTGAAAATATTTCAATTCAGTTCATTAAAAAACGCAAGGTTTGAAATTTTAAATTTAAATTGTCCATCAATCAAAATTCTATATTTTAAAAACATCTTTAAATTGATAAAATATTGGTAAAAGTTTGATTCAACTATATAATTATTTAACTTATTTATAGTGTAAAATAAATACATAAATATTCTAAAATCAAGATATGGTGGCAAAACAATAGACAATTAAAATGCAAATAGTAGAAATTTATTTTCCATTTTACGGATATTTTGAAAGATAATCTTTAAAACATAATTTATGCAAATTAAAAACATTTCCAGAAAAACTTAATATAATGGTTAAAAATTGCCAGTATTTTTAATTATGAAAATTAAGCATAAAAACTTGCATAAATAAAATTATTGATTTCAGCCAATTAAAAATACACTAATGAGTTTCAAAAGTGTTTCTTAATAAAAAATAATTATTCTCACATTGATTAATAATTAAAAATGTGTTTTATTTGTTAGATAATTAAGATGTTTTGACCGATTGTATAATTCGTTTTTAACTAATTATGTAAATATCCTAATCAATTCGAATATTTGTTAAAGCCGGTTTAAATTAGCAAATATTTCCTCTTTTAATTAATTAAACTCGTGCGTTTTTAATATTAATGATGCAAAAATTTCACCTGTTTAAATAAATATATAAAAAAAAAACTTTTTAATTTTTATGTAAAACCCATCAGTGATGTAAAAGCAATTACATTCATTTCAACAGCAAATCACTTGTACAAGTTTAATGTATAGTATATGAAATGAAAATAATTGAATTACAAGGAGGAAATATTAATTAAACCTTAAAACCTGAATAGTGACAGCTCTCTGATATGCAATTAGCATAATAATTTATTAAATTGCTCTTAAACTTTTATCGCCGCTAATGAAGAGATAGAAGAATGAATGTATGTGGAGGAAAAATAGGCAAACACGAGGAAAATCTCTTAGAAAGTGCTTAAACAACATCGTACGAGCGTGCAAACGAAACACACTTATTCGCTTTATAAGTGTGTATAAACCTTTATTTATGAAAATTGCTTTTAAGTGATTTTAACGTGTGCAACGCATATACTTCTATTCCATGCATTTCCTCCTTGGCTCCCCAATAATGCAGCCAATAAATTTTACATATTTTATTTACGAGGTGCTCGCTTCGATTGTCGATTTACACACTGCCAATTTATATGTATAAATAATAATAATTAGATAGTGATCGGTGCACACTCAATAATCGAGAGCATATTTGTTTCCCTATTACGGAAATATGCACACACAATTGGTTTCGGGCTTCAAACCATAAATTACATCTATCACAGTCTGTAATTTACTAAGTGCCAGTATAATAAAGAGAAAAAAGCCGAATTGCTTTGTATGTATTACAATGAATGTTAAATGATTAAAAAGATGCCGAAACGCGATAAACAACAGCGCACACAAATTGGACTTGCAAACTTTCTTTGTGGTTTTCTCAGTTTGAGAGCTTTTACTTGCTTCTTACTCTTTTGTTCTCTATCAAACGCATCTTATTATTTAAATCTAACCATTTTTGGTAATGAGATTTTAATATGGTAAATGTTTTTTTTTTCATTTCATGTATTGCCTGTTTTTATTTTTTAGTATCTAACGGCATACCTTACTTTGTTTATAATTTATTTTAAGCTAAAGAATTCACAATTAATGGCTTTTTGCAATATAAAACTGTTTTGGTTTTAGTTGGTTTAGTAGAATTATACTGAATTTTGTGTATTATTTGAGTTTATTTTTGGTTTCTGGGCTATTTCTACGTATTAACGTTTTAAATAAACTTTCCCAACAAAGTAGCTTAGCAATCAAAAGATTTTCAAGATTTATTTTTAATCATTTCACCTGTAAATGGATTTTTAGCACTTTATTATACACCGGTAAAATGACATTTTACATTAAGCCAAAAAAGGAAAAATATAATCTTAATTTTTAATTTAAATTATGCACTGATCCACCGATTACTTGCATCCGATAATAAATTATAAGTAGGTACATAGTATACATATAGTATAATATAATTATATACTTTTAATTGAAAGCAGCTTATTATGCTTTTATGTATTAATTCTTGTTACTAATAATAGCATAGAGTATAGACAGTTGTTGAGAAGTGTGTGTAATAAATTCTCTTTTCAATTGCAGGATGATAACTTAATAATAAGATGTCTTCGAGGCCGGAGAGTTGCAGAGTCGTCTTACGACAATGTTTGGCCATAGTGGTGCGCAAAGAAGGATGTCAGGGAGACCCCGGCGATTTTTGGATGTACGAAAATGGATACTTATTGTTCCAAGTGAGTATCGACAGACTCTGCATCTGATGCAGTATATACAAACTGCATACAATTTCATTTATTTCGACCGTACTTGATTTACGATCAAGCAGTTCTAAAAAAGGATTTATAATTCATCTTTTTTATGATCTCTTATGAGTACTTTTATGTCTTAATATGCCTATAAAATAATACTTAATATGCGCAGACATGAATTTATTCGGTATTTAAAATTTTATTATTTAAATTAGTTTTATTTGAAATTTATAATATATTCATAAATTTTGGAATATTTCGTTATGGCCTAACAGTCACCCCCTGCCCCCCACGGCCCCCGACTTAAAAATCTTAAATGGCATGGGGGGTCGAGTGACCCCTCATTTTAAAGAGAATATTTTTTTCAATATTATAGTGAAAACCGCA